>MU227379.1:947969-961522 GCA_018584345.1 Thuja plicata | reverse complement strand
CTTATATGACCCCTCTCTCTCTCTCTCTCTCTCTCTCTCTCTCTCTCTCTCTCTCTCTCAAAACCCTAAAATCTTAGCCCTAAACCATAAACCCTAAAACCATATACCTAAACCCTAAATAACTTCTCTCACAATTTCTCTCCTATGCGATCCCTCTCTTTGTTTCTCTCCTCTACCTTCACCCTCTCTTTTACCCTTTCTTACTCTATTGCTCTCTCCCCTCTCTCCTTTTATTCTCTCTTTCCCCTTATCTCTATTGCTCCTATCCCTTCGTCCACTCCACCTTTCTCTCTAAACCCTAAACCCTAAATATTTTCTACCTGTATCCCTTTTCTCCATCTTTCTTCTCATTCCATATCTCTCTCCCTCTTTCCCTTATGTATATATTCTCAATCTAGGATTTAGGGATTATGGTATGGGTTTGAGAGAGAGAGAGATTCATTTTCCCCCAATAACAAGTATATTTATCTTCCTCATCTCTCTCTCCTTTCTCACTCTCTTCCTCCCCCCATCTCCCTATCAATTTCTCTCTAAACCTGATCCCTAAGCCCTAATCCCCAAACCATAACCCTATAACCATAACCCTAAATATTAAATCCTTTATCCCTTTCTTCCGCCCAACTCTCTCACTCTCACTCTCTCTCCCTCTCTTCTCCATCTCCTTTCAACTCTTTCTCTTCCCCCCTCTCTCATTCTCTCCAACATCTCCCTGCCACTTTATTCATTCTCTCTTTCTCTCTATCAATTATACCATTGGCATTAGCATAAATAATGAGGAGAGAGAAAGAGACCTGGTAAAACAAGGAAGGAAGAAAATGAGAGACAAAATAACAATGAGAGAAATATAGGAGTAATATTAGATGGAGAAAGAGGTGGAGATGGAGGGCGCGAAATACTTGGGGAGAAACAAGATAGAGGGGAAGAGATGGAGATGCCTTGGGGGAGAAAGAGGTGAGATAGGTATTCAATGAGGAGGGGGGAGACATAGAGGGAGAAAGGAATAAAAAGGAGAGATCTAGATAGATAATATATTTTCATGTTACGAGATTAGTTGTAGCCTTATAATAGAAAGTTGCATATTTTATATTTGGTGTATGCCATATATGGTGTGCGCCATATATAGCGCACGCTATATGTAGAGTATTTTATTCATATGGCGTGCACCATATTTGGCACATGCCATATATGGCATGTGAATTTTTTACTACTTTAGAAAACACCAATCCTAAGGCTTGGATTTTCCTTGGGCATCCAACGATTATTCAAATAGGTTTGAGATGTGTTTTTCAACAAACATACAAAAAAATTACATTTTTTCATTTGTGCTCCCCGTCAGATTTGCTTGTGGTTCAAAAATGACAAAATCAAAGAATAAGATGTTATAGAACTCTCTATTAGCTATCTATCCATATAATTGTTTTTGAATTCTGATTATGTTAATCATTTTATCTCTAATTTCTTTTGTAATTATGTCTGCTTTTTTTCAAAAACCAACGTCTACTATTTTGGGCATATTTTTTGACTCATTCATTGAATTTTGAAACAAGTTACTTTTTTTAGAAACTAGACTCCATTCTACAAACTTAAAAAAAGTTTTGATTTTTCATTAGTTTTGAATTATTTATAGGGGAGCATGCTCAAATTTCATGTTTCCAAGATGTGTCCTCTTTAGAAATTCATAAAAAAAAATACATGTTCATAAAAGACATAGAAGAAACATTTGGGATAAACTACGTAGTGTTAGCCAACTTCTCACTGGAGCGATTAAAAAAATTCAAAAAAATGTTATTATTTTAGGGGGAGCACACTAGATGCAATGTTATATGTTTTCATAAAAAATAGGAGAAATTTTTGTGCTACCCCTTTTTTAGGGCCTTAATCTCAACCTATTAAAAAAAATTAATAGTTTAGAAACTAGATTCAGAGTACTACAACTCTTTTTCTTGTCACATCTTCAAATTTTGAGTCTAACAATCTTCAATTTCTAGTTGAAGTTCAAAGTTTTCTGATTTCAGGAAAAAAAAAAGGTGGCATCTTATACCCTCTTTTTGGTCCCCCATCTTTGTGCACTTACCCACAATGATAATAAATTAATGCTAATGAATGAATTTAAAAATAAGCGCATAGTGTTAATGTATTGTAAGTCAACTAAAGGTGAGAAAATAAAGGGTAACAATTGGCAAGAATTGACATTAATTTTTTATAAGGCAAGAGTCGTCTCTTTGACCAAAGCATTGACTTTGTGAATGCAAAGTTGTCTTGAGTGTGTAAAAAACCAAATCAAGTGGTGGATAATGACTTTCTTTTGTATTGAACAAAGCTAATTAAAAATATGAGGCTTGAGCAAGTCCATTAGAGTGTGCATTATAAAGATAAGGTTGGGGCTAAATATGTGGGGACGTGTGTGCATAAATATAAGAAAGGAATAGAAGAATAGTAACTCAATTGATAATGATTAATTTAAAATGGGTGTATGAATATGTGTTATAAGTATGAGGCTTAAGCAAGTGCATCATAGTGTGCATTTTAAGGATAAGGTTGGGGATAAATATGGGGGGATGTGTATGAATAAATATAAGAAAAGAATAGAGCAACAAGATTAACATTGCACAAGATTGTATCATTTGTCAATATGCACATGTACTAAGACATTTCCTCCAAATGGGTAGAAAGACTGACTGAAAATGACACAAGTATACAAAAAATTTCATTATAGTTAGCAAATAAAGAAGTATTTACAATTGAAACTATTAAGACAACCATGCAATAGTAAACACATCTTATGAAATACATATCTATTTTCTTTTATTATCTTTGCTGATTTTTAAAATTTTCTTTAAAGAACATTATGTATTTCCTATTTAACTTTTATTTGTAAATCATATTTTAATACATAAATAATTTAGCTTTAACAAATTATTAATACATAACCAAATAAACTAATTTTAAAAATATTACAATAGCTCAATACTTATTTTATAATTAGCGGATAGGCTTCTTATGGGGAGAAACAAGATGTCAGAAATTTGTCTCACACAAATAACCTGCATTGGAAGAGAGCAAATGACAGATCCGAAATTTGTCAACACAATATTACCGATGATTTTTTTTTTGTTGTATGTTATTATCATCTGGGAGGAAATATTTCCATGTGCAAGCCTCTTTTGTGAATCACTATTTCCTTTGTTTTTCCAAGGTCTCAGAGAGGCATCACTGCTGATGAAGAAGATGATGATTGTTGCTAATTTTTTCTCATTCGCCAATGGAGTCCTAGAGCTGTAGAGATTGGGAGAAACATTTTTTGAGCTAGGTTGTATTAATTTCTTCCAGTATTGATGTGCATCTAAGCGACAAAAATCTTACATAAGAGGATCATTGTCAGTGCAGATTTGAATACAGTCATTGTAAGGAAGCAAAGGTGTGTGGAAACGCTTCCTACGCTAATCTTGAGAGGACGATTATACAAATTTCAACTTAAATAATTACAACAATTCAAAGAAACAAAATCAAGAGTATAAATGAAATAACAATAAACACATAACACCGTGATTATCGTGGGGAAAACCCTTACGGGAGAAAAACCCCACCCTCTAAAACCTGCATAATGTATTATCAAATCAAAGAAGATTACAATACACCTGCAATGCAAGTTCTTAAAAGAGCATCACCTCAACTCAAGCTTGGAGAGACACCACTAGCATCCCTCTAGCACCCAGCCTTGCAAACAAAACTCCATAATCCAAAACTCCTCCCCAAGTCCTCCTTATATAGTGATTTTATAACTTGGAAACCACTTGTAGTTTTACAAAACCATGGGCTTAACCACCATGCCATATGTTGCCCATTTTTGACATTTACATTTCCAAGATGGAAAAATAACCAGGTTAAAATAGTAATCCCGTCCATAATTTTGTCCCCTAGTTTAGACCCTCATAAAAGTAATAAAAAAAATAATTATGCTCTAAAAATGGCCCTCCTATATTATATTATGTACAAGGCACCTTTTGACAACTCATACACCTTTTTCCAATGCATAAACATGTGGAAAACTGCCACAAACAAATTCTGTAATTTTCCTGGAAAAATCTTGCAAGGTTGAGACATATTTCTCAACAATCTCCCACTTGTCGAACACCTTGCAAGAGTTAGGGGACCCAAAATATCATGGACTTAATTGTTAGGGGCCGAGAGGCCCATAGACTCTAAACACCATCTGAACTTCTCTGTGTTCACAGGCTTAGTTAATGCATCAACAACATTCACCAAAGTTTCTACCTTCTCCAACTTCACCTTGTCATCATCAACCATATCTCTCACAAAATGATATTGTACATCAATGTGCTTGGTCCTGGCATGAAAAGTCAGGTTCTTCGCTAGGCAGATTGCACTCTGACTGTCACTATAAATTGTCACTGCACCCTTTTTGAACTCTATATATGAACACAATCTCTTAATCCAAATGGCTTCCTTGTAGGCATGAGTAGATGCCATATACTCTGCCTTAGTAGTGTAGAAAGTGACCACAGCCTGTTGCTTGCTCATCCAATAGATTGCACCACCAAATAATGTAAACACATATGCACTGGTGGATCTTCTTCTGTCAACATCACCGACCCAGTCTGAATCCACATAGCCACTAATATCCAAGGAATGCTCATGACCTGTTCCATGAAAACATATATAGTACTCTGAGGCACCCTGCAAGTATCTAAAAACTCTTTTAACTGCATCCCAATGTGCTCTTCCTGTATTAGACATGTAACGGGAAAGTACTCCCCCTGCTTGGGCAATATCTGGTCTTGTACAAACCATAGCATACATCAAACTTCCAACAACACTTTGGTATGGTACTCGACTCATCTCTTCCATCTCCAATGGGGATGTAGGACACTGTGTACTAGAAAGCTTTGTTCCTATTGTACCAAGAACACTCAATGGTCTAGAATCTTCTCAGAATAGTATCGACATACTTACTTTGGCCTAGCCAAAGCTTTCTATTTTGTCTATCTCTTACAATCTCCATTCCCAGAATGTACCTTACTGCACCAAGATCTTTCATTTCAAACTTCGCTGAGAGTTGAGATTTTAATTCTGCAGTCAAACCTTTTCCTTTACCAATAAATAACATGTCATCGACATACAAGGCAATAACCAGGAAATGATCACCATCATATTTGAAATATATATAGTGATCAGATTTAGATCACACAAATCCCAAACTCAACACATATGTATCAAACTTCTGGTACCACATCCTAGGACTTTGTTTTAAACCATACAAAGATTTCTTCAACTTATAGACCACATGACTTTTACCTTTCACCACATAGTGCTCTGGCTATGTCATATAAATTTCCTCCTCCAAATCTCCATGAAGGAAAGTTGTTTTCACATCCATTTACTCGATCTCTAGATCATAAGCTACTGCAATAGAAAGAAAAAATTGAATGGATGTCATTTTAGCTACAGGAGAAAAAATCTCACCATAATCTACCCCCTCAACCTGGGAGTAACCTTTAGCAACCAAACATGCTTTATACTCTCTATACTTCCATCAAAACCAATCTTCTTTTTGAATACCCATTTACAACCAATAGGTTTCCATCCTTCAGGCAATGGTACAAGGTCCCATGTATCATTCCTCTTAGGAGCTTCCATCTCTTCATCCATGGCTATTTTCCAGGAATCTGAATCATTCATGCCAAGAGCCTCTTCTACAGATCTTGGTTCATCGATGTTAGCATTCAAAGAAAATATACACCTCTAATCATCAGGAGAATATCCATACCTATCAGGTGTTTTTCTTTGTCTAGTAGTCCTAGAAAATTTAGATTCTGGTTCAGGTTCCTCTTCTCCCTCTGATGATTCACAACTCGCAGAGCTCTCTTCGATATCTTGTCTTTCTAAGGGCCTCGATTCAAATTTCTCTCGTGTAGAAGGTAGTTGAATCGCGTCTTTCTTTTCCTCCATTTGTTCTGGCTGCACTGAAATAGAAGATGGCTTAGTTTCTCTAAAAATAACACTTCTAGAATAAAATACCTTTTGTGAAATAGGATCCCAAAGCTTGTATCATTTCACACCATAACTATATCCAATGACAATACATTTAACATCTTTGTTATCCAATTTTGTCCACTTCTCCTTTGGCACATGAGCATATGCCTCACAACCAAAAACTCTCAGATGTCTAAGTGAAGGCTTGTGGCTTGACCAAGCTTCCTTTGGTGTTTTGTCAACAAGAGCTAATGTATGAGACCTATTTATCAGGTAGCAGGCAGTGGCTACAACTTCAGCCTAGAAATTTTGTTCTAATCCAGCACCACTCAACATACTCCTAGCCTTCTCCAACAGGGTCATGTTCATTCTTTCTACAACTCCATTTTGTTGTGGAAAATACAGAGTTGTCTTTTGTCTTTTAATACCGCAATCTTTACAAAATGTGTCAAATTCATTAGAGAGATATTCACCGCCATTATCAGTTTTCAAACATTTTATTTTCTTCCAGTCTGCAACTCTACCATTGCTTTAAATTCTTTGAAACAATTGAAAACTTCAGCTTTACTCGTAAGAAAATAAATCCATGTTCTACTGAAATCATCAATGAAAGAAACATAATAAAATGATTTACCAATAGAAGGAACATCAACTGGACCAAATACATTTTAATGAATTAGATCCAATATACATGAAGACTTATGAGAACTAGAGTAAAACTGAATGCGGTTTTGTTTTCCATAAATACAATGCTCACAAAAATCAAATTCAAGATTGCAATCATTCAGCCCATCAACAAGGTTCTTATTTTTCAAGATTCGTAGACTCATCTCACTTATGTGGCTAAGTCGCTGGTGCCATAACATTGTCTTCTCTGTAGGAAACTTTGATTTAGTGGACAGACCACCCTTGGGTACCCAAAAACCATGACCATCTATTGAAAGAGAAACCCTCTCCTTTTCCAACAAAGTAGTCTTTTTCATAATCTTATCAGAAATACTATTGCACTCAACCATGCATGCATCAAGATGGTATAGTGTACCCAATCTGCTTCCTCTTGCTATTACCATAGCACCTCTTACCATTTTCACACCTGCTTTAGAGAACTGTAAATGCACACCCGCATCTATTAGTTTACTAATAGATAACAAATTTCTTGCTAGTCCCGGGATATGCAAGACACCATCAAATCTTCTAATTCTACCATCAGAAAATTTCACACGAATACTTCCATGACCAACAATATCAAGAGCAGAGTTGTCACCCAAATACACCTTACCACTATCAAAATTTTCATACTTACTAAACCAGTTTCTATTAGGAGTCATGTGGAAAGATGCACCTGAGTCTATCAACCATGCATTGTCACCTGCACAAGTGGCCAAGGCTGCGATAAAAGCATCTCCATCTTCCTTCTCAGACTCTTAATCAGAATCTTGCTTCTTTTTCTTCTACTTCTTTTCTTATTTGCAATCCTTTTGAAAGTGTCCAAATTTACCACAATTCCAACATATCACCTTGGACTTACCAGAGGATTTTGATCTCCCCTTATTCTTGGACTTAGAACGGCCATGTTTCTTTTTATTCTTGCCTCTTTCCTTTGGTCTTCCTCGAACACTCAAATCCTCTTTAGAGTTTAGAGAGACCTTCCTTCTTATCTCCTCATAAAGTAGAGAACCAACAACATCCTCCATCTTCAAGACAACAGAAGTGCTCCCTATGGCCATGACAAGGTTGTCCCATGACTCCGGCAATGAACATAGCAGGATTTGGCACCTTTCTTATTCATCCATAGCTACCCCAACTGAGGTCAACTGAGTCACCAATATATTGAAACTTTCTAGATGTTCAGGAATTTGTCCACCTTCTTCCATTCTCAAGGAATACAATTTCTTCCTCAAGAAAATCTCGTTAACAAGTGATTTCACTTGATAGATCTCACTTAGCTTCTTCCAAAGCTTCTTCACGGTAGACTCTTCATGCACATTAATTAGAATTGAGTCTGCAAGACACAATCTTATGAGACCTTTGGCTTTTCTGTCCATCACATCATATTGTGTAGCTAAAGTCAGATTTGTAGGACTTAGCTTATTCTGATCCACCACATCCCATAGATCCCGATCAATCAACAGATCTTCCATCTTCATCTTCCACATCTCAAAGTTTGTGCCAGAAAACTTCTCTACATCAATCCTCCCTGACATGCTTGCCATCTTTGCAATACTGCAATACGAAAATGAAATACTCTGCACAAGCTCCCACTCAAACCTTGATTAGCTCAAAAAACCCTGTACCCAACAAATAGAACCAAAAACTGGCCAGGCTCTGATACCACTTGTAAGGAAGAAAAGGTGTGCAGAAATGCTTCCTACGCTAATCTTGAGAGGACGATTATACAAATTTCAACATAAAGAATTACAACAATTCAAAGAAACACATTCAAGAGTATAAATAAAATAACCATAAACACATAAAACCATGATTATCATGGGGAAAACCCTTATGGGAGAAAAACCACACCCTATAAAACCTGCATAATGTATTATCAAATCAAAGAAGATTACAATACACTTGCAATGCAAGTTCTTACAAGAGCATCACCTCAACTCAAGCTTGGAGAGACACCACTAGCATCCTTCTAGATCCTAGCCTTGCAAACAAAACTCCATAATCCAAAACTCCTCCCCAAGCCCTCCTTATATAGTGATTTTACAACCTGGAAACCACTTGTGGTTTTACAAAACCATGCGCTTAACCACCATGCCACATGTTGCCTATTTTTGACATTTACATTTCCAAGATGGAAAAACAACCAGGTTAAAATGGTAATCCTGACCATAATTTTGTCCCCTAGTTTAGACCCTCATAAAAGTCATAAAACAAACTAACTATGCTCTAAAAATGGCCCTCCTATATTTTACAATGTACAAGGCACCTTTTGACAACTCATACACCTTTTTCCAATGCATAAACATATGGAAAACTGGCACAAACAAATTCTGTAATTTTCCTGGAAAAAGCTTGCAAGGTTGAGACATATTTCTCAATAGTCATGATGAAAGGGAAAGGAGTCACAGTCCAATATAAAGAAATGAACTTGAGCATTATTTAGTGAAGAAACAACACCAAAATTAAACTTATTTTTATAAAAGAAACTGTAATTTAGAAACTTTAATAGCTCATATATATATATATATATATATATATATATATATATATATATATATATATATATATATATTGTAATACTCAATCAAGATATCAAATTGTTAATCTGTTAATTCATGCTCGACGGTGATACAAACGCCTTACAGAATTGAATTTATAGTATTGTGTACTGTGGTTGTGGGCACATTATTTTTCCTATATCACTTCAAAATTCTATACAAGCCTGCATTTTCTCTCTCGTATGTAGTATAGTTTTCCAAATTTTTATGCATATGGCCTAAATCACACCTACAAGTTAGGCTTATAAAATAAAAGATAATAAGTATTGACATTTAATGATAGATAGGCATATATCTCTATATATTCTCTATAATGTCATGTACTTTGATGACCATCTAATAACTGAATATTTAATATTATTTATACGTTGTCAGCACATAACAAAATCACATTGAGATTTGGTTTATTTTTGAGCTATGCAAATATTTGACCTGGTGAATTTCAACATATAAATTAGTACGGGTTTTAGATTTCATGTAAACTATTTGTGAATATTTGTTGGGAATTTATTGTAAACTTCTATTAAAAATCAGTAAGGGTCTTTTCAATATATCTGCGGGTGGTATATTCAACGTTGCTGAAACAAGGTTTGACATGATCTACACAGATGAAGCTTTTGGAGAGTGGCCAAGGGTATGAAAGCATCCACAACAGCTTCCATGGAGGTGTTACAGAGGTTGGGGTAGTACACGAAAATGTAACCATCCTGATTTTACATATTCACATACAAAGATGAGAAAATTGAAATATTTAGTTTTGTATCAAAACTTTGAAATACCAACATCTTGGCTCTGCCACTTGTGATCCAGATCCTCGGTCCTCCTATGTAACATGTTGGTGAATGGTAACTGTGTTTTCCTAGTGAGATTTTTGCAATTTAAATTTTTTAAACTAGTTGAAAATGATTCAAAATTGTGAATATTTAAAGCAAAAATCATTTTGGTCGAAGAATTTTTAAAAATCATGAAAAATTCAAGATGTTTGTAGGATTTATGATTCTTAAGATATAAGGAAACGTATTGCCACATAAGAAGTGAGTAAGAAAGCTTGTGTATTTTTAAAGAGGGTAATGTAGTTTTTTTTTTTTTCGGAATAGTTCATTCTCTTCGGCTGAGAGCCAAGGACTGAGGGGTATTCCCTATCAAATGTCTTCATGAGATTTGAATCCTGGTGGGCTCAATGAGAACCATTGAACTTCACCAGTCGATCAATTCACAATTGACAATAATGTAGTTGTTTCTCTAATAGTGGTAATTATTTAGGTTCAAAAGAGCTATAATATGATTTTGGGAAATCACAAAAAAATAATTGTGAGTGAAGTTGATGTTTGGCAAGATGTCTTGATGGGTATTAGGGTTTAGGGTTTACGATGAGAAATTATATTGGTGTGTTTAGTATTTGATGGTGAAGTTATGAATTTTCCAAAGGTTTTAGGAAATAGGAAAAAAATGAATGATCTAAAAAAAATATTTTTAATGTAAATTAAATTGAAGTTAGATATTTGTTTGGTAATAAGTAATTAAATTACATTAATTTATGCTTGGTTAATTGTCACTATAAGGATGAATAAATGTGATGTTTGTTTAATTGTTATTATAAGTGTAAATAATTGTGATCTAAAAAAATATTTAAGTGGATTATAATGAGGGGGTGTGTGCACCAAGTTGTGGACCAAAAAAGTGGACACACCTTTAAAAAAAATTCAAATTTTTAATAACGCGATCGGGTTATTGAAAATTTGAAATCGTTCTAGGCTTGGTAAACCAAGCCTAGAATATATTATAAAAAATTGTGTGCGCCTCAAAACCCGAACATGTTATAAGGAATTTCTCATAACCCGATCGGGTTATGAGGAATTTCTCATAACCCGATTAGGTTATGAGACTCATTGAGTTTCTAATAACCCGATCAGGTTATGCTATATTTCTCATAACCCAATCGGGTTATGAGAAACATAACAAAAAAAGAGTAGCCCATAGCTTAGGCTATTTTTTAACGCCTAAACTATAGAGCAAAAGTGTGGAGGAGGTTAAACAGTAGCAAAACCCGATCGTGTTTTTCACAAAACATGATTTAATCAAGATTTTCAACCAATGGCGCCCCATAACAAAGGTAAGATTTTTTTTTTGTTTTTTTTGCAATTGTAATCAAATTAGGTTATTTTATTGATTTTTTGTTTTCTTTTATTATTTTCATTCTAGATTCATCAAACAACCCAAAAAGATGAAAATGAAATGAAAGACCACCCCCCATAGAAGCACCATCATCGCCACCTGTAAACCATCAACAACCCTTGCCACCCATAAACCCTCAACCACAATCTCCACCCGTAAACCCTTTGTAAAATTCTCCTCCTCCACAACCATTGCCACCCGTACGCCCTCCACATGTGGTGTTAGGTCATGTAGATGCATCACAAGAAGACCTTGTGCAATGCCTTAACCAAAATAGTCCACAAATTAATATATTGGTCAATAGGTTGAAGGCTTTCGGTCTTCAGCATCACTCTACCCTCTCCACTACATTAGAAAAAATGTCCAATAGTGCAAATGAGGTGTTTCAAGAGGTGACAAAATGGGGTTCATGGAGGGATAGGTGTCTTACATTTTATGCTGATGGTTTATCCTATGAGGATGTGAAAATAAAAGGCATAGAAAAATGTGACATATGTGCCCTTTTCACCGATCCTAATACTAGCAATTCCCTAGAAGTTAATACAAAATGATTTCCTATACATTAGTGTGTTCATAGGGGGATGAAATCAACTTTTTGGGATAGGTGGTACATGGTATTTGACCAACCAACTTGTAATAATAATGAGGTTCCTTTATATTTTTTGAGGAAGCTATACTGTGAGTTTATCATTGGCGAGAAGCTGAATTACTTTGACTTTCATGAGTTCCAGGGTAGAGGGAGAGGCTCTACGCATGATAGACCTGGGGCACATAGGATTACCCGACCACAAGAGAGGAGGTGTATTGCGAGAAAACCCGTCATTCATGTTGTGGTCCCAGTAGTGGTGAAGGAGTCTATGGATATACAGACTCTTCATGCAGCTAAATCATTGACTAATGTCATTATCCAGCATGGCACTCAGTTAGTTGGAGAGGATGGATCAGTGCCACCTCCATCTTCATTAGATGTGCCATTAGGATCATCCCATCCCACACCAACTCCATCACCCTTAGATGCACCATTACGATCATCTCATCCCATGCGAGATCCATTATCATCAGATACATTTCCAGGGTCAGCCCAGCCCATTGAGCATATCTACATCAGTTGTAATGGTATATGTGATGGGGTAGAGAGCAAGGCGAGTGCGGATGGTTCGACATCCCATTCATGTGTACATTGTGGCAAAATATGTTAGGCATCCACTACCGAGGATGTGGCCCTCACAGATGATCTGTTGTCGATGGTGTATTCTTCAGAACCAACACAGGTTTGTTTAAATTTGTGTTTTGACATGTTATATTAATTAATTACCTAAATCTGTTAAAATTAAATAAAATTTTATGTATAGAAGGATCTAAATAGATAAATGAATAATATGCATTGCAGGGTACAGCTAGTGGTACAAGCACACCAAGGAGTGCTCGTTATAGTACACGTAGATGGGTAGCTCAAACACCTGAGGTAATGTTTTATAAATATTCCTAAAATAGAATACTACGTTATTTTGAAAATATCATATCTTAATAATTTGTATGGTGGTAACTTAGTGTATGTTTGTTTTCTATTTCTTTATGGTAAAAGAATTTCTCTAATGTAATTGAACTTAAGGAATTCACTTCCTTGTCTAGCCATCATGACTCAAATTGATTTGAACTCCCTCCCTCCATCCTTGGACTCAATTCAACCAATGCTGAACTCATACCCCAACCAATCACTTATTGGCTTCTGAATCAACCTTTAACATCATTCAAAATGTCCAACCATAGTTCTTTTACTCTTATTTCTTGTTCAAAATCATGAATACAATCTCTAATTGTTCATTGATTTTAATTATCCTGAATCCTTCAATACACCTTCATGACCTTCTGAAGACTCCCACCATATATGATGTAGAGGTGGTGGTTGGTGGCCTCATTGATCATGTTTTTCAACAATCCATCTCCTATTTGTAACAACTTCTCACTTCCAAAGCCCCCTCAAGGACTCACCTTCTAGGTTACCCCAAGTGCTCCTAGTGCTTCCCAGTCACCATATCTTCACTCACAACTTCAACCTTCATTTCAACTCCATAAATAATCTCCTTATGGCCTATCTACCATGTTCCATCAACCCATTAAGTCTGGATAACCAATCCCTTACCCAACTCTCACATT
>MU227379.1:917331-940653 GCA_018584345.1 Thuja plicata | reverse complement strand
GTATAATTCTCAGCAAAATCAACAATGGAGACAATAGTACCAAGGGGAAAAGTGTCCTTACATATCTTGAATTTCTCATCCAACCACCTAGCTCTATGTGAATGACATATGTACTGATAAACTAGTTGCTCTTTAAATATCTTCATAAAATCAGCTACGCATATATCATTTTTTACTAACTCACACCTCTTAAGTTCTTTTCCATCTTTTAGACCATAAGTTACTGTCTTGTATTTTCCAAAAGAAACTAATGTATTTCCAATCTCATGTGTGCTCTCTAGATGGTGACATATCCACAACTTTCTCATACCACCACATGCACTACAAGATCCATTCATACACATCATCTTAAATAATAAATACAACCATCATCTCGATTGCATAATACACTTGACATATAATCTCTTGATGACATAGGAGATGCTTGAAGGCCACATTCCTGCAAAATAGTGTTAGTGTGCAAAGTACAACAAAAATGAAGATATATATCGTAATGCATGGAAAACTCAATATGTACCCTTCAACAACATGTAGTGTGTGCATGATTAATCTTGACGTAAAATGGTTTTTTCATTTCAAAAAATCTTTGACTAATTTTAATTTGAGGAAACCTTTGGAGGAATCTTTCATAAAATTGTGTGTCATATACAAAAAGTGTTTTGGATGTGGCATACGATTTGTAGATCTGATTCTCCTCCTAAAAATGTCTCCTTGGTTGGGTGAAACCCTTGTGTTGTCATGCCAAAACTTTTCAATTAATGATCTCAATGCATCAACGACAACCTTGTCCTTGTGTGGGAGTCTACCCGAGAATGACCAAAGAGAATTAGTGTTTGGATCCTCAATACCCTCTCGCCTTTGTAAGGATCTTTGTAATGTTGATCTACCTATCCTTAATGACTTACTTTTTTTCTTATGATACCAAATTTTTTCATTTCCTTTCCCATTATAGTTTATGTGAGGACACGTCGAGTAACATTGGCATCTTTACTGCATGATTTTGAACCAATGGATTGGTATGCATTGAATCGATTCCTCACAATGGTTCTCTCAGTACTATTTTCAGATGTTCTCAACCCCACAATTCTCATTGTCTCTCTAAATTTTAGATTCTTAGTCATTTCAACAACTCCTTGACATCTTCCACTTTGATTTAATTTTTCAAAATAGTTATTCCAAATCTTTTTAACAATTCTTCTACAATTTCTTTCCGACATTTTATCATGCATTGGCCTCAAATTATTTTCATCAATGTCAATTAGAAACTTTGGTTATCTACGAATTATTCTAGGAGGTGTTAACACAGTTGCATGCTCTACGTTTTCATTAGATGAATTAGGTGCATTTATCCCCATCAGTTCAATTGGTGTATGTTGATGATTTTCATTTTCATTATGTGCATTTTGTTCACTAATGACATCGAATTGAAATGGTGCATTAACATTAACATTTTCATCACTTACGTTGATTGCATTTGATGATGTACCTTATCGTATTCTCCTCATGTGCTCCCTTTGTCTTTCCTTTTCTATCTCTCATTGTTCAATTGTTTCTCTTTTGTTCTTTCCCATTATTCATATTGAATGGACCCTACAAATAATATCATGTGAACATCAAATACAAAAAATAAGAACAAATTAACCATTTTCTTGAAATGACAACTTACAATGATAAAGTAACATTAAAAGCACAAATTAAAAAAAACCATTTTTCAATCATTGCAAAGAAATACATGCAAAAAAGTGCAAACTTGTCTGTTCCTGTTGTAAAACAAAAGGAAAACAGTTTTGGGACTTCTAAACAACTTGCAATGGTTGTTTTAAGACCATTGAACCAAACAAAGATCCTAATTCCAAAGAACCCGATCGGGTTATGAGAACATAACGGCTCTGTGTTCCTAATTACTCAGAACCCAATCGGGTTATGATAACATAATGACTCCATGCTCCTAGTTACTCAGAACCCGATCGGGTTCAGAAAAACTAAGAACAAAGAGAGAGAGAGAGAGAGAGAGAGAGAGTACAATTTCACTCACTTGAAACACCTATGTACTAGGAGGGTATTAAATTGTAATAACTATGTACGAAAGGTTGGAAGATTGCAGAAAAAATCATGGATGGCCATTGAAAGAAGCAAATGCAACCAATCATCCATTTAAAATAATTCATGGATGACCATTGAAATAAGCTATTTTGTTGGAGGGAAGAGCATAAAACTTTCACTAATTTGCGATGGCCTGAAGCGAAGGGAGCAACTCTACTTCCAGATGTATTTCAGGTTGCCTATCTATACAGTTTGGTGAAGAAGGGTGTGTATTTTTTGATTCCTACTACTCGAATTGTTACCAATTTGTGCCTCCTAATAACTGTGAATATTACCATATATGTCTTTTATATGAACTTCACGAGGTGAAGGAAGAAAACAAAATACTTACAGCAGAGGGTGAGAAACAATTTGGAATTACTGAAAATCTACAAGAAGAGATGTGATTATTGCGAGAAGATGGGGAAAATCAACTTGGTCAAATTATCCAAGCCCTGAGACAACAAATTACATCATTGCGTGTAGAGAGAGAGAACCAATTGGGAACAATTCAATGAAAACAAAAAGAGATTGAAATCTTGCGTGCAGAGGAAGCGAAACAAAGTGAGAGTACATAAGAGGAGATTGGGTTATTTTAGAAAATCTTAGGCAAAGCATTGGCTAATCCAGATGTCATGCTCTGTGCTTCTGATGGTTCAACATTTCAAGCTCTCTCTCTCTCTCTCTCTCTCTCTCTCAATCCCTCTCCGTCTCTCTCTCTCAATCTCTCCTACTCCTACTCGTACTCTCTCTCTCTCTGGTTATGGAGAATAAAATGAATATTTTTTACTTCTTCAAAACCCGATCGGGTTTTGAAGTACTTTTTTCTTTTCAGAACTCGATCGGGTTTTGAAGTACTTTTTTCTTTACACAACCCGATCGGGTTTTGAAGTACTTTTGTCTTCTCAAAACCCGATTGGGTTATTTGAAAATAAGAAACCCGATCGGGTTATGGCTCAGGCAGAGGCTTAAAAAATGACCCAAAGGCTTGGAGGCTCATTTTCCCTCCATTTTTGTTCTTTTAGACATTTTTTTATCTTCTAAGATGATTTCTTGACTTTATCTTCATTGAGTTTACAATTTGTCAACTGGGTAGCTTTATAATTTTCACCATAATCTCATACGTCTTCTTAGCTTTCTAACCATATAAATTTTTCTATTTTTGGACAACATTAGCATAGTAAACTTTAATTTTCTTTACCAGTGTCTTGATTGTACTCACAGACATATGTCTACCATTTTTTAAATAACTTTTGAAATACTTAATCAAATTACATATTATTGTTCTACACTTGATTCTATACACTTTTAAAAAAAAAAAATTCGTTTTCAATTATTTTGATGCAAGTTATGCCCAGCACACGAACAGGTACCAAAATTTCAGGTTGCGACCACTTCAAAAAATTACAGAAAATAAAATACTCATCAGAAAATTACAAAAAAATACACAACTTCTAGATCTCACTCTTACTTATCATCCTAACAAAAGGATTTAAAAAATACTAAATATAACTATACCTTTTGTACCGCGCACAGAAACAGCTATGTCATGTTTTTCCAAAAAAATTAGGAACATGTTTTCGTGCGCACGAGGTTTAACCCTCTTAATCGTATCAAGTTTTAAAAAAAATTAGTGTTATAGAAACTAGATTCAAAGTACTACAATTTTTTTTTTTTACACATCTTATTTTGAGTGCATGACCCTCAAACTCCTGTTCCACTTATACCCCCCTTTTTGGTCCACAACTTGGTGCAGACACTCGAGGTAGAAATGTTGTAATAGATATCAAGGGATGGTTTACTTATGTTCTATAGTTTTCATAAATTATGATAAAGATTCTTAAGAATTTGAAGAAAGTTAAGAAAATAGAAGGATTTCGAAAAAAAGATGAAGAATAAACTTTCATTTTATAAATCTAAATCAGTTTAAGTATTAATGTAAATAAAATGTAATTCAATTATATTTGTACATGGTCTGGTAAAGTATCACCGTAAAATATTTTGGAAAGAGTATTTGTTGATCATTAATTATACAATAATAATATTTATAATTTAAAATTATGATATGACTTTTATGATCCCTCAAATTTATTGTAATGCACCACAATTGCATGAAATTAAGAAAGTCATTTGTTTAAATAGACAGATGCAAGTGAAAAACTCCATGTTCCATAATATCATATTTATTGTCAAAATATATATAGATTTAAAGTTTACCTATACTTTTCTATCGACATATCCCTTAAACCTCTTATAAGCACAAGTGCTAGTTAACTAATTTTTTACAAGTTGTGTCATGGGTTTAAACCCATGTGCATAAGATGACAAAGATGAGTATCATGGGTTGGTGTTAAAGTAGATTTAAAGTTTACCTATACTTTTCTATCGACATATCCCTTAAACCTCTTATAAGCACAAGTGCTAGTTAACTAATTTTTTACAAGTTGTGTCATGGGTTTGAACCCATGTGAATAAGATGACAAAGATGAGTATCATGGGTTGGTGAACGCTTTTGGAGAGGAGGCCCCACGGTTATTGCCTTTATTTATTGTTGTCATATTTTCAATTTCCTATCAATTGAGAAAGTATGTAAAACTTTAGAATAAAATAATCAACCTTACAAAACTTCTAATCATCGTGAATAAGATTATGTGGGAGAAATATCTGCAAGAATTCTAATGGCATCTTCACAGATTGAGATGCTTTGTTGGTAATTTTTTTTTTTTGGGTAAGTTTTTTTTGGAAAGAAGGTAATTATTTAGTTTGAAGAAATAAATTTGTTTTAAATAGCAAATCTACTATCAAATTTATTGTAAGAGCATATCTTGATACAAAATTAGAAATTATTTAGGATTTTTGGGTACTTGTTTTTCTAGAGTATGTGCTGTCATAGGTCCTATAGACTGCTCTTTCATTTCATTTCAGGGGTCCCATTATTCTATATGGGTCCGAAAAAGACATTATATAGAAGTGTTCAACCCCTCGAGTGAACATGGGGATAAGGCTTACCTTGGGGCAGCTATTAAGAGTAAACCTAGAGTGTTGGTGGCTAAGTGAACATGGGATAAGGCTTACCTTGGGGCAGCTATTAAGGGTAAACCTAGAGTGTTGGTGGCTTAGTTGAGGACAGGCTCACATCATCTCAGATGGGAGACAGGTAGATGGAAAAGGCCCAAAGAGGAGTGGAAGGAAAGGATTTGCAGGTTATGCGAAAAAGGTGCGATTGAGATTGAATGACACTTTATATGATGACATTCGAGTTCAGTACGGGGACATCCTGATGGCTGGCAGCATGCACAGTTTATTTGAGGAGGATAAGATCAAGCGACAACTAGTTTGATTGTTAAGATTCACAACAGATATGGAAAAACTATAGAATTAATTTAAAGATTGTGTTTTGTGGTCCCTTAAACTGATAGTGTGGAGAATGTCATTAAAATTCTTCAATTCAATTCAAATTCTCTTTACAATTAGGGGGCTGCATCCAAAAGACTACCCATTACCACGTTTCTCTTCGGTCTGAAATTTCTGCATTCGCATTCTCCCATTTTAGAAAAGCACGAGTTCTATTGACCAATACTCGAGTCATTTTTATCAAAATAGGCTTAGATAACAGCTGGTGAGGTCTTCCAATCTTAATTTCTTCTTTTTCTGTGCGAGGAGATGGAACCTGATCTGTATTGCGTAAACATTCCATCGTCAGATTTACCGCTTCACATTCCCGTGGAGTGGTTGGTGAGAGGTCTAGTCCTGTGTAGCATGCTGCTCCAGGTGTTTCTTGTTTTTGGTGGTGGGTATCGATATCGCAGTTCGAGTTCTGTATTGAGGTTCGTTGTGTGGTTGGCTTATATGTCTGCCGATGCAGTAGCAATCTCTGCTCTTAGCATCATGACTTACTCTGTCCAAACTCAAATGTACGGCGTCTGGGCTCCTCTGTTGCTCCTCCATCTCGGAGGTCCTGATACCATCACTGCATATTCAACTGCTGATACTGAACTCTGGATCAGACACGGTTTCATTATGATCTATCAAGTGTCAGTGGCAGCCTATGTTGTCTGTCTATCGTCATTGCAAGGAAATATTTTGGCTTCTGCCATTCTCCTTTTTATTGCAGGCGCAACCAAATATGGAGAAAGAACTCTGGCCTTGAGTTACGCCAGCTATAGCCAGATTGTAGAATCTACTCAACCAGTTTACAAATTTATGCAGTATGAAGACGAGATTGACAAGGAAAGCAAAAGGGTAGACTACAATTATCTGGTGATGGGAGAGGAGCAATTTCAGCAGAATCTTAAGGAGAAGCAGCAAGAAGATGCCAAGCAAAGGAATGAGAACCGGAATTCTTCGTCGGAAGAAGGAGAAGGTGAGAGGCGAAGGTATAACAGTTGGAATTCATTGTTGAAAACAAGAGAGATAGTAACGATAAAAAATGTGTGGCATCAAGAAGGCCTACAAACAACGGACAATTACATCCTCTGCCTATCTCATGCTTTGTTCAAGATGTATAAGCGGAGGTTTGTAAGCCTCTACTTTCATGAGGGCATCCGGCCGAAAACCAGAAAGTTTTTCATCAACGAACGTCTGTCATGCCAAGATCTGTTCAAAATTGTAGAGATGGAGTTGAAATTCATGTATGATACCCTCTTCTCTAAATCCAGCGGCACTGCGTTTAGTAAGACGGGGACCCTAATGCGCCTTCTCAACACTTGTTTATTGGGAGCGGCTGGAATGCTGCTTTACACTGGACCGAATGCCAAACCAGCGCAGAAAATTGTTACTTACGTTCTCATTTCTGTAGCGCTTTCTGTAGAGGTTATCCAATTGTACAGAATCGCGGTATCAGATTGGACAATGGTGCGGCTGATTTGCGCGTATATCCAACATCTTCGTCGCCCAAGCCGTTATTGCTGGTTCATGTTCAAGCTCGTGCGGCTGGCTCTCTCTCTGCTAGGGAGAATTCGGAAGACTGGTGGAAGTAAGTACTGGAAAGAATCGATTACACAATACTCTGTGATTGATACTTGTTCAAGTAGATGGTCTTTTATGTGGCATTGGTCTCAACATTTTCGAATGTTGGGCGATTTGATTGTGCCACTTTTCATCAATGCATTTCATATTAAAGAAAAACATGTTAAGGATGATGATGATTTCAAAAGCTTTGTCTTTGAAAAGCTGAAGGCCACATGTTCACTCGATCAAGAGGTTGCAACTTGCAGGGCTAGGGTTTATGGGTATGATGAGTACTTGGTTACAATGGGATGCGATGACTTGCAGTGGGCTTCCGAATTGGACATGGAGGATCTTATTCTCACCTGGCACATTGCCACCACTATTTGCGAGACAGCTCCATCTCCTCCTCCTGGAGTGGCTGCCGCTGCTCCATCTCTTGCGCCTACGCCTGGTGCCTCTCCTGTTTCTGATGCTGTTGGTACTGGTGTCATTGGTGTTCCTGTTTCTGCTGTTATTGGTGACAGTGCCACTGGTGCTCCTGTGGGTAATCAAAATATTCGATTCAGCGGCATACTGTCCAGGTATTGTGCTTACCTGCTTGTCTCACATCCTAATCTTCTGCCTCTCCATCCAGACATTGCAAAAATGTCTTACATAGACCTCCACTATGAACTCGTTCCACTGTTAAAAAAGGGACAACGGGAGTGGAAGTGGATGGAGTATCCAAGTAATAACACCACGCTAGGCTTTGGCACACGATTGGCACGAGAGCTACTCAAACGATCACAAAAAGATATGTGGGAAATATTGTCCGGGTACTGGGTCGGGTTACTGATATATATGGCTGTTTACAACAAAGCTCCACTTCATGCGGAATGCCTCGCTTGTGGTGGTGAATTTTTCTCCCAGGTTTGGGCGTTACTCGGCCATATGGGGTGTGGGGAACAGTCCGACACTGCAGTCACAAAGAAGAAAGAGGAAAAGTCGAAGAAAGAGAAAGAAGAAGAAGAAAAAAAGAGGAAGAGAGAAGAGGAAACTTCCAAAGAATTCGAGAAAAACAGGAGGAGAGAGGAAGGAAAGAATGCCAGAAAACGAGAAAGGCTGAGGGATAGGAAAGAGGCGGAGCGCAACATGAGGAGAGAGGAGGATAAAAAGCAGAAGGCAAGCGAGAGGCGGAAGGGGATGCTCCAAAATCCTTCTCATGTCTGATTAACTGTCTAATTATGAAATACTCTTCGAAGTACATTAGATTTTTGTCAGAACTTGCAGTGCTATTACCGGTCATTACAATCCATGACAGTGTCTCCGACTCAAACAGCTGAATCACTGAAACACTTAAATAAAAATTTCTGAAGTTTAGATCCATTGAAGAGCACAAGTTGATAGTTTCTATATAAATAGAAATTGATATCTTCAATAGGCGGATCTAAAGATTCTTAAATAAGTATGTCTGGAGAGATGTCTTTGTTAAAGAAGATGGGGCACTCATGATTAAGTATGATTTATATTTCTAACACCTTATAAACTTTTTTTTATCACAGAACTAGATGATTGGGGGCAATCATTTTGAGCTCTGCAACTTCTCATCTTCAACTTCCTGCCTAAATTTTTTTTAAATTCCATCTGCACATGGTTGTGGATACTGGAGAGGGCTGCACTCCCACAACCTGACCTCCCCCCAATACGGAAAAGACTTTGATGTCTTCTGTGTCTGCTCCTGTGCATGGAGATTCTGGCGACTCTTTGGATGCGCCCAAAACCTTGTCTAGGGATTCTACCAACAATAATGATGGGAAGAAGAATTTTGGGTTGTTTCCAAAGTCACAGGAGGTAGACACTTTTTTTTTTTTATGATGAAAAGTTTTATAATTTGTCAATTTTGGAGAATTAGAAAGGAATTTGCCTACTTTTGGTGTAAGAGAAAAAATTTCATTGCATTTACCTTCTTTTTCTCGAAATTCTTTAGTGTTTTTTAGGTTATCTTTTATTCTCGTAACTAGTTGTTTTCGATCTATTGTGGGGGCGACAGATCTTTCTAAATCCAAATTAGCAACTATATTGTATTGCCTAGTAACAAGAGTTGTCAATGGTCAAATAATCAAGACTAATTTATAATAGATTTATTTATTTCGGTTAAATTTTTTAAAGACTTATAACAATTTAAATTATTTATTTATAAATTATATAAAATAAATTGATTGATAAATTTCATATGAGAACATAATGATGGTTATGATGGGCAATGAAATTAAATCTGATTTCGTGGAATCTTAATTTAGGATCAACACTTGATGCAAATGCTAGATTATGGTAGCATTAAGGTTCGCCTTGATAAAAATGCCTTCCTAAAGCCTCGAAAGGAGTGATTCCTTCCAAAATAAATGAAATCTACTCAAGTTGAATTAAAATGTAAACATGTGGGGCCGCAGGCATAGCCAATGAAGAATATTGAAGTTTCCTTATCACTACAATGACATTAATCACATTCTAGATGATGACCATTATATGTTATCAAGCATGGTTAATATGCCAACCTTCATCTCTGTTGAAATTCGTTGTATGACTCTTAATGATGATAGCTTCTTGGAGTTTTTGCTTGAAGAAATTATCTTCCCTTGTGATAATTTGGGTTCTTTCCAAGAAAATGCGGTGTTTGGTGAGGTGGGAGTGCTCAACTAGCATTGATTTTAAGATACGATCATGATGAATATCTGCATTACACTTATTAATCATAATAATAATGAATCTACTAGTTCCTTTGGTGAAAGGGGTTCTACCTGAGCAATCAATTTTGTAAATGCTAGGATGGAGAAGTAAAGGTATTGGGTCCTTGGATGAAGGGATGAGCTTCCTGGTGGTGGAGACAGGTTTGAAGGCACAAAAAATGCCCTTTTGCAAAGTATTTTAGATAACTTATTGGAGAGGCCTTCAATATAAGTGAGGGTGGCAATGTTGGAGGGTTGAGGAACAATGGATTTAGGAATGGGATCAGATGATTTTTTGCCCGTTGGAAAGCTCTAAGGATGTGTTTATCACGATAACCATTGAGCTTGAAGACACAATAAAGGTGGGATAACTCTTGGTCAATGTGGTCTTTGTCACAAATGTAGTAGGCTCTAGTTGCACGAGTATTGAGGGTGCCAAATATTTAGGTGGGGTGGTGGTGGAAAGAAGTCTCAAGGTAGAGATATGTGTGAGTGCGCTTCTATAAACCTAACGGGCAAGGGAACCATCTTTTCTTCTAATGATGAGGACATCAAGAAAAGGAAGCTTGTGATTGGATTCAAGTTCTTTGGTGAATTGGATGGAAGTAACAAGGCTATTTAAATACAAATGAAAAAGATCAAGTTGTTCACGACCATATGACTAACAAACATTGGTATCATCCACATAATGTTTCCCCCAACACGGTTTGAGAGGGAAGGAAATAAGGGCTAATTGGTACAACTATTGGTACATGTGCTATCATTTTTTGGGCTCCTTTAAAATTAGTAATTGTTGTGTTATCATTTTTTGGACTTCCTTAAAATTAGTAATTGAGGAGTCAAATGTGTGTAGAGTATAAAATTATTAGAAGGTGTTCGATTAGTGACACTCTTTCCTGAGCTAATTTGAACTTATTATAATAATAATAATAATAATAATAATAAATTGATAAATAACAAAGACCCATCATATGTACTCAGTCTCTTCTTCATTAAAATATAAATTCGATGGTCAAAATGCATATTTATCTTTAATCGATGAATATTGAAGATGATATTATATCGTGAATGTGCTCACCCTCTTCGTCATTACAATATCTATTCCAAAGTCAAAATCAGCATTTATTTATATTTACTAATTAATAGAAACTCAACATCAGATAAATATTTCGAATCGTGATTAATTAATCGTTGCGGTCAAATGCGCATCGTGAGTGCCGGACAGATAATTGGAAGAACATTCGAATAGCCTTAGATATTACTTTTACTATGCAAAATGCCTTGCGATGTCATCACTCCTTATGTTAACGCTGACAGAGAGAATGCTTATTAAATGGAGCCTCCTCCTTCATACCATTCTAAAGAGATCAGTTGTTCAATATTAGAAAGGAAAGACAATCTGCTATTGTGAGTAAAAATGGTGAAGGCGTGGTTTTACGAGTATGGATCTATAGACGTCCTTCAATTTGGAGAAATCAAAGATCCAAGTCCAGGGCCTCGCAAAGTTTTGATTAAAGTTCACGCAGTTTCTCTCAATCCTATGGATTACAAGATACGCCAGTATGGCGCCTGAGCACCGCGGATGCCCCGTTTGCAGTACATTCAACTAAACCCTCGTTTACTTACTATTTGATTTTTTGTTTTAGATTTCATTAAATTCAAAAATAAGTAAGAATTTCCCCTTTTTGTCTTGTGTCTGATTCGCAAATGGTGCCGGGGATTGACGTGGCAGGAGTCGATTCTGACCTGGGCGAGGGTGTGTCGAAGTTCAAGAAGGGCGACGAGGTTTACGACAACTTTCAGGATGTGACTGTGGGGAACCTCAAAGAGTTGGGTACTTTGGCCGAGTACACGCTGGCAGTAGAGCATCTGTTGGCGTTGAAGCCCAGCAATTTGTCTTTTTCTAGTTGGCCGCTTGCGCTCTTAACCGCGCTGCAGGCATTTTGATTTTGAGAATGGGCAGGCGGCGTGGGCAACCTGGCAATCCAACTGGCGAAGAACATTTTTGAAGCTTCTAGAATTGTTTTGACTTGCAACACGGAGAGAGTGGAGTTTGTGAAGAGCCTGGGGGCTGATCTGGTGGTGGATTATAGCAAGCAGAGTTACGAGCAAATAGATGAGAAATTTGATTTTGTTTTCGACACCATAGGTGAATTTATGTTTGGATGAATTGGAGAGATTTTTGAAGAAAGGGTTATGAAATTGAATGTGTTTTGGTTACAGGAGAGTCATTCAAATCTCATGTGGTTGCAAAGGAGGGGAGTAAAGTAGTGGACATTGCATCATTTCCCCTGTATCCAAGAGCAGTGAACGTGATCGTGAAACCCCAAGGAAGAAATCTGGAAAGGCTTTGCGAGTACATTGAGAGCAGCAAACTGAAGGTTGTAATCGATCCAAAGAGCCCATATTTGTTTAGTGACGTTGTGGAGGCATTCAAATATCTGGAGAGCAGAGAGGAAATATTATCATTTTCCCGATTGAATGAGAGGTGTTTGTTTTCAAGCGTAGAGTTTGCAATGAATGTACTCTGCTAATTGTATTTACCTGAAATCATGCACTGAATTAAAATTAATTGATGGGCGCTTAATTGCAGAGCCTTATTTACCCAATTACTCTTTATTACCTGAAATTATGCACTGAATTGAGATAAATTAATGGGAATTAAATTTAATGATGCAGACCATTCCTCTTTTCCTATCAGATATTGCTCCCACCAGAATCATAGGTCTCAATATTCTCTTCCAATTGAATATTACCATAGGACTTCATTTTGCAAACTTGGTGAATTATGGAACAAATAAAATCAAGCCTTGGGGATGGAGGCTTTCACTCGGTTGAGCAGGAATTCCTATTGGTCTCCTTACAGTAGGTTCCATAGTCGATTACCTGCATTCTAGAATATATCCCTCTTACAATAACATGAAGATGCCCACTAAATACTGTGGCGTAGCTCAAAGCAGCAAGTCTGCCAGTTGGTGAAAGCGATTTCTGCAAAAGTGTACGATTTCTGGAGAAGCGGTAATATTTAATATATCCTATCCAAAAACATTCTGATTTGTTTCTCTTTCCTGGTACCGGTAATGTGCGTGAGACACATTTCCGGTCATATGTTTCTCCCCATAAGAAGCCTATCAGCTAACAAGTATCATTCTCCCAAACATTGTCCACACTGATGAAGGGACAAAAATATGTCTCCTTGATGCAATTATGGATAGGATTGTGTCCTTCGTGCACAATTTACTCTAGTTAGGAAAATATTGTAGGATGGCATGCATCTTTGTTGAGATGCAAGTACTACTCTCTTTCGTGCTAGGGATGACATAAATATGGGTCTTTTTAACAAACGTGCTAACCATTGCACACAAACATGTCACCCCAATGTCCAACTTCAACTTTGGCATTAGTTTTTGGTCTTTTGGTGTATGATAGTGATGAAGTAGGACATGAACTACGTTAAATAAGCTATCTCCAATTGTGTAATTGAATGAATCAAACTATTGGGCATTATCTATAGTTTGATCAATTGATATTATTTGTGAATGGTTTTTTGTTTTGTATCTTTCTACTACCTCTCGATGACGAGTTCAATTTATTATGATTATTCATAATATACATGTATGAGGGTAAGTGCACCAAGATGGTGAACAAAAAGGGGTACAAGTGGTCACTTTTTTGTTTGAATTTTCTAAAATCAGGTAAACCTGAACTTCGAAGAGAAATTCGAGAGTCGTGCACTTAAAATTAGGAAATGTGCAAACAATAAGAATTGTAATACCCTGAATCTAGTTTCTAAACTACTAAAATTTTTTTAAAATGCATAAGATTAAGAGGCTCAAACTCGTTGCACACAAAAACTTGTTCCTGATTTTTTTTCAAAAAAATATAACATAGCGTCTGACGTGCGCTTCACAAAAGATATATTTAGATTTAGTATTTTGAAAAACCCTTTGGTAGATAATAGGTAAGAGTGCGAGCTAAAAGTTGTGTATTTTTTTGTCATTTTTTGTTGAGTATTTTTTTTATGATTTTTTGAAGTGGGTGCATCTAGAAAATCCTGTGTTTGTTCATGCATTGGGCATAACTTGCATCAAAATAATAAAAAATATTTTTTTTTATAAAATGTGTAGACTCAAGTCTAGAACAATAATATGTAATTTGTTTTGAATTTGGTCAAGTAGATCAAAGGTCATTAAGAAAATGATAGACATATGTCTCTGAGAACTATGAAGACATTGGTAAAGAAAATTAAAATTTACTTTGCTAATATTGTCCAGAAATATAAAAACCTATTGGTTAGAAAACTAAGAAGACGTATAAAATTATGGTGGTAATTTTACAAATACCCACTTGATGATGTGTAAATCTGATGATGACGAAGTTGAGTGATGACATTAATTTTCCATTAGTATACAAACAATACTTTCGGTAAGCCTAGATTGAAAGACAGGAAAGAGAAAACTGAAGATCAGATTAAGAGATCACCAAAGATGACTAAGTACAGAGAAAACCAATAACACAAGTCAGTGTGTAAACCAAAAATCACATAACAAAATAATAAATTGGAACCTGACAGAGGAACTTGATATGCAAGTTAAAGTGCAGACCGACAAGAAATATACAGTGCAACTGACAAATAAAACCAAAGGACAGTCAAGCATGACTGACAGACAGAACCAAAAGTCCATTGTAGCCCGCAAAAAGTGGATCTGACTTTCCACGTCAGATAAAGAAAATGTATTCTATTTATAGGATATTTAATTGTTTTAAATCTATTTCTTTAGGGACAAGAAACATTAATGTAAGTGTTTTAAATCAGTCTAACTGATTAAAACACATAGACTAGGAGATCTAGGTATAAGTTGTAAACCTGATCTTAGAGTTAACATTGTTTTTATCATAACTCAATGAAGTCAATCCATCTATAAATAGATGATGAAAATCATTCATTAGTGTATGTGTGCGAAAAGGAAAAAGAGAGAGGAGAACAGAACGAGCACATCTATGGATTGAATTGAGAGTTTCAAGAGTCAAGAACATCAAAAGAAGGATTTGGTTAGCAGAACCAAGAACAGAGGAAACCGATAATTAGAGGTATTATTCAATCACAGTTAAGGTGATAATCTTTTTATGTGAACTACATAAGATATGTATCAGCAATAGGAGATTGCATTTACCAAGTCAATTTGTAATTTTCTATCATTCGGACAAGTGGAGTAAAGTGTAAAAAATCCTTGTAAGGAAGGTGGATTTAACAGTCCAACATCAAATCTCTTAACTGAGTGCACACTTAACAGTGTTGCTAAAGCTCTTAACAGAGTAGACTTTAACAGGTCTCCACTGATACTCCTAACAAGGTAGATCATCAGAAGTGGTCAAATTGTAAGCCTTAACTGACCCCTTCCATTCTACAGATAGTGAAGTTTTGTGGGTCCCATCCCCAACGCAGTTTTTACTTCCTAATAGGAGTTTTCTACGATATCATATCTTGTGTTATATGTCAATTACCTTCATAAATATTTATATGAATGATTCACATGTTTATTAATGTTATGAATTGATATAACTCACATCAAGATAGTATAGATAAGATTGAATGGACATGCAATTGATTACAAAGGTTTATTGATTAAAGGATACAAAAACTTTTAGAGGTACTAATTCACCCCACCCCTCTCAGTACATACTTCCCATTAATCCCAACAATTGGTATCAAAGGTAAGTCTCTTTTTGGAAAGATTAAAGGCTTAAGAGAAAAGATCATGCAATGGAGAAGTACAAACTTGATAAAAATTTTGAGAACAAAAAGCATGAAATTCAGATGTTCTATGAACAGTATAAAGAAGCTAGAATCAATATGAGATAGTTGCTAGATGAAAGAAAGAAAATGGCATCTCACTGCAATGAGACATATTATCAAGAGGAAGAGATGCCAGATTTCTTTGAGTCTTCAGGACCAACTACAAGCGAGGCATCAGATACATCAGAAGAAAGCATCACAGGCCTAACTTAAATCAATCTACATCTGGCTGGACAAGTTAAATCTCTACAAAGTTCAAGAGACGGAGATGGTGAGAATGATTGATGTCATGAACAATGCTAGACAGGCTGAACAAGAAAGAACACTAGCTATTGATGATAGAAGAAAGATCACAAAAAAGTTACAAGAAAAATAATCTAAAATACAAAGACTTACAGAGCATCACCATGAGATAAAAAATTAGATTATTCTTATGAGTCAAGAGGCAAACAGACTAAATGTTGAACTCGTTGAAAGAGTAGAAGCTATCGGTGAACTGAGGGATGAGAATGAAAAGTTAAAGCATGAATTAAGAATACAACAACAACATAATGAAATTATCAAAAAGGCTGAAGAAAGCAATAATAGAATGGATGATCTTCTTGAAGGACAACAAAGAGTCAACAACAACAATGGTCTAGGCTTTACCAAAAATGGAGAATCATCAAATCAATCCAATCCAAAGAATGTCTGTGAAAATCCAAGATCAAGAAAGCTTGCATGCAATCATTGTGGAAATCAAGGTCATACATCAAATGTATGCAGAGGCAAAATGATAGGTATTCCTAAATCTACATCTTCATTCATAGGATTCTATTATAAATGTAACAAGAAAGGTCATAAAGCATATGAATGTAAGACTGAGATGAAATAGCCAAAAAATGAAACCTACATGGACAAATATTGTCCTACATGCAAAATGAATGGGCACACAAATCTTGAATTCTGGAAAAAGAAAAGACAATCATGGAAGCCTAAAGGTCAAGAAACTCCCTATCAACCTAAGAATGTCGGTAATCAGTATGTAAGGAACTACAATACTTGGAAAAATTGTTGCAAATTGTATGAGACTATGGACTAGGAAGTCCAGAGGTAGGACTAACCCAGGAATGACATGCTTACATTGTCATAAAGTTGGTCATCTCAAGAAATACTGTAGAGACCGAATGACAGAGACAAGCACATATCCCAATGGAATCACCATTGAAGATATTCGAAGGGCTAGAGATAAAATGTGGAGAAAAGCTTCAAGCAATGATGAAGCTGGAACAAGCAATGCAAATGGTGACACCCCAACCAATGGATCCAGTGACATCACCAACCCCACCTAAGCTAAACAAGTAAGTATGGAACTGCATTACCCCAAGCTATTACTTTACATCAGTTCCATAATATGTTGATATAATTCCAAATTAGCATAAGAAAGATGCAACATGGTTATACTTGTTGAAATATGTGATAACTATGCTTTCAGGCATATATACCGAACCCCATCGATATACACTCAAAGTAAAGACTGCCTACATTTAATGAGAAGTGTCGGTTAATAGAAAAATTTGTTAGTATAGACCGAGCCTCGTTGGTAAACAAGCACATGAACAAGTTGTCAGTGATATCAAAACCTGGTGGTAAAAGAAAAATGAACATCGACTACTCTGAAGCATTGTAAGTGTCACCGATGGAAGTAAAGTCTTCACCGATGAACTCAATCTTCATACACCGAGGAGTTGGTAAGCATTTATGGCACGTGTTTTAGGGAAATGACTATAAATAGGGCATCAGAATGACTCATTTTTCATGACACCCAGAGCAGAGCGAGCAAAGGCAATTTTTGAGTAAAAAGAAACCAAGCTACAGAGCAATCATGACTCTACCTCCAGCACTCCAAAGCAGTTTAGAGTTCTTTGCAAGCACAAACAGTAATTTCTTCGAGACCAACAACTCTATTTTCATGCATTACGCAGAAACCCAAATTTCATAAAAATGGCATCGACTTCACAAATCGTGAAATCTAATAATGCAAAGAAAGATGAGTTCAAGCTCATCAAGAACACAGCATGTGAGGAACCTAATTATAAGATCCATTCAGAGGTTTCTTCACAACCCGATGATGCTTGTGCATTTTCGCGCATTCTAGCTAAGGTTTTGCTGGTTGAAGATGTTCGATCCTTCATACATTGCAAAATTGCAGAGATTGGAATGTTAGAAGTAGAAGAAGCTTACAAGAAGCTTTGTAACGATGATGGAACACTTAAGGAAGAGCACAAACACATTGAGGTGAAAGGGCTCACCAATGCCCTAATGTTTCTGAAAGTCTTCAAAACCGATTGGATTCGGTTAGTACTAAGCATAATGCATAACACTAAGTTATGGTTGGATGAACTGAAGGCAATAACGCAAGATTTCATCCATGTGGTCACCGATTACCCCATAACTGATAAAGTAAAGGCACTGAAGCATCCACTGATGGCAGAAACCAAAAAGATGACATGATCCAAATGGGATGGCCGAGGTTTGAAAGTAACAACAATTACTGATGATGAAATCAAGTTTGGTGCATGTGTTATGGGCTACAAATTCTTCCAGGAAAGCAGATTAAACAACATAGCATCAGGTGCAGTGGATACAACCTACAAAATTGTGAAGAAGGGTACACAGTTGGAATTATCTGAGCTACTCCTGAACCAGTTGAAGGACAACCTAAAGACAATGACGAATGCAAAGTCAAACACTTGTAAGTTTGGCTTGAATTAATTATGTGTATCTTCTTCTATTTTCAACAAAAGTTCCCATCGGTAGGAGATGTGAAATGAGATAGCACCAAACCGGTCACCATGCTAATCAGTGAGCACATAGCTGCACAGGGAGATAATTTTGAAACAGTCATGGATGAATACTTCAATTTATTCAAAGACCGAATGCAAAAGAGGGTAAGAATCATTGAGCAACTCATTGAACAATACAAGGATGATATATGCTTCATGGTTGACACAGATAATACTTTCATCAAACCTGTTGTAGCAAGGACAACATGGTTGCAACCATTGGAATATGAGATCAACATTGATCTTGCAACAAAGATAATTGATGCCTTAATCAATGAACCACTAGACAAGAAGCAACCAAGGTTTGGCACATACAAAGAGGCCAAGGCAAGAGTTAAATCATGCCTAGTTGTCAAGAAGATAGTAAAAAAGAAGGACAAGATGGTGAAGAATCTCAAGAAGATTTTGTCAGTAACCAAGGAAGAAGCTGAACAAGAGGAGGAAACCGAAGAATAGGTATCTGTCGGTAAAGATGAAGAAACGAATGACTCTGAGGAAACTGAGTCAGATTCGCCTCCTCCTCCACCATCTAAGAAACCAAGGAAAACAACTGCTTCAAGGACTAGAAGCCAAACATCCAAAGAATCCACTCCTTCACCTCTGAAGAAAGGAAACGTTAGGACTTACAAGAGAAAAGCTCCCGCACCGAAAAGAGGGTAGAACAAGAAAGGAAGGAAATTCATCAGAACCTAAGAGGACATAGAATACACCAAGCAAGATGAAGCCTTAGAGGTAGAAAATGTCAAGGTAAAAGAACCTAACACTATTGATGACATTTGTGTATATATTGCAAACTTTGGATCTATTACAGACCCACACAATATAAACTGGCAAAAACTAAATCAAGAGGATCAGAACAAGATTGAGGAAGCCATGATAGATAAAATGTATAACTTCAAATATGTACCAATGCAATTTGAAGGAATTTATGTACCAAGGGAACTACGGGATAGATTATCCTCCCGTTGGACATTTGCATTGAAGAATGAGAAAGAGATCACAGAGAGAGAGAGAGAGTACTTGTTTCTCTAATGCCACTTGAATCTAAAAAGGTAGAGATATATGAGATGAAGGAGAAACACAAGAAGGAATTCTCACCAAATTTGAGGGCATATAAATTTCTTGAAGGCAAGTTAATTGAACTTGAACAAGACAACCACAAGAAATGGTGCAAGATCGTGAATAGGCCAATTGAAGAGGAAAGCCCTGACAAATACCTTCAACAAAAAGATGTTGATAAGGAAACTCGAGATGATACATCCATTGAGTTAGATAAAGAAGAGGATGATACAACGTGAAATAAGACTGCAGATGTTGCAGATGATACATGGCATGATACCACGAATGACAACATTGTGGATACTAATGTCATCGACATTATTGATGACACAACAAATGAAATCAATAAGGATGAAGATGTCACTGTTGTAAAAGACAAACCGATGAATAGGACACAAAAATAGCTTCTCCACAGGTGAACATTCCAGGCAAACTGCCAATATTGATACAAACTATCAATATCATGCAAGAAACAAGCAAATCACCTGAGAAGGAAACTCCAAAGGATGTAGGAGAAGAAACCAAAAAAGCCAATACGGATGGTGAGAAAGACATCGAAGATACTCAAGATGTAACTGACACTAATAAGGTTACTGAAGGAGATAAGGACAAAGATGCAGAGACTCAAGACAAGAACGAAGAAACCAAGGCAGATGATGCAAAGGACACCAATAAAGGAGACAAACCAAAAGATGGTACTCTTGAGAAAATAGACAAGGATGCTACCAATGATGTTAAGGTGAATGTGGATACATCTGTAGACAACCGAAAAGCTAAAACTGATGCCAAGCAGCAAAAAGAAGCACAATAGGTCACATCATCAAGCACAACAGAAAAGGCTAGGAAATTGGCAATGGTGCTACATTCTACTGAGTCACAAAAGAAGAAGAAAAAGATAAAGAAGAGTAAGATGGAAGTCTCATTAGATGAATTCATTGTAATATTGAAGTGTGACCCATCCACACTTGACTTTGAATCTCTACAATAATATGGAGAGATATGCCAAAGGAAGGCACTGCAAGAAAAGCTAAAGAAACAACACATGGACTCCATGGTACTAGAGACAACAAGGGACATACTACATAAAATAGTACCCGATATTGATATTGATCAAAGAAAGCCTATACTTGATCAACTAGCTACCCTCACCAACGCAATCACAACTCAGAACATTGATTCTGAGAAGGCAATTGAGGAGAGAGCCGAAATGAAGTACCAACAGAAGCTAATAGAGAATATCAGCCAAGAAGTGGTAATAAATAAGGTAAAGCTATCAGAATTCATATCTAAATTAGACCCCATCATATCTAAAGCTATAACCTTAATACAAAAGCTGAGCACAATTGAGAAGTTCACTAAGGATAATAGTGACAATATAGCAAAGCTAGATGTAGATCTAGAAAATAGTGCTAGTAGCTTAACCATAGATGGCGATAATGCAGTCAAACTACATTATGAGAAGATAATTGAGGTAAAGAGGTTAAGTTAAGAGATATGGGAGACAGAAACACATTTTAGAGAAGAAATAACCGAGCTCCAAGCTCAAATTCTACCAAATCTTACATTGCTCCAACAACACATCAGTGCAGCAAGGAAACTGATTGCAACTCCTGAGATGTCTGTAGCAGACAACATCTATGATATGCATTCAAAGATCACACTTGAGCACATGGCTCTGGAGAACCTGAAAGGGCAATGGGAGAAAATTATGGAAGACATGAAGTCTTCACATTCCCATATTTTTGATAAGCTCTAAGGTAAATAACCTTTGCCATTAATATCATATAAAGGGGGAAATGATATGAGTACACAAAATAAATAAAAATGTTGCATTTCATTCATTCAAATGGGAAAAAGGTAAATATGTATATGTTATAATTAAAAGGGGAAAATTATATGGAAAAGGAAAAGATATCATATTGTATCCTCTTAAAATGGAAGCACTTCCATATTAAGAGCATTTAGCCCTCCTTAGGGGATGTATTTGACCTCCATCACATCATCCTCCCATTTTTGCATCATCCCCCCTAATCTGCCTTTCTTTCCACCATTTTCTGACCTGATTTCTGCATTCTGGGATACAAACCTGTGTTTTTGGGTTTTTTGGACAGGGTCGACCTCCTAGGACAAGGTTGACCTCGGCCCTAACCTAGGATAGGGTCAACCTCAGCCCTATCCTAGGACAGGGCCAACCTCGATGCTGTCCCAGGGTCCAAAATCCTGGGAACTTTCAGTTTCCCAGATGTTGGTCCTAGAATAAAGTTTTCTCCCGCCTCTGGGTCGGCTGTTTCGGGCTCCGAAGCGGGGATTCCTAAATTATATTTAATATAGGTCCTCTCCTAGGGGAAAAGGCTTTAATGGTGATTTAATTATCCTATGTAGGCCTCCTTAGAAGATTGTGCCCTAGTTTCATATAAAAAGGGAGCTTTCTCCTCTCATTTTCTCTAAGGAGTTTTCTAAGCACAAGCACTCTAGCCAAGCAAAAAGTTCAAGCATCTATTTTTCTACATGTTCTCAAGCAATTGAAGGTGTTCAAGTATTTCTCCCAAGCATTCAAGCTCTCCATTGAAGATCAAGGATTCAAGCTCTCAAGCCTTTGAAGGAATTTGGTTCAAGCATTCAAGATTTATCCTCCAAACCCTAGATCTAGCCATGATGGTGGGGTGATCTTCCTTCAAGATCCTTTTTGCATCCTCAAGACTCTTTCATCATCCTTCTAAGGTGGATTTCAAGCATACAATCATGAAGGTTTATGGTTTTCAAAGTTCCATGCTTTCATTCTCACATATTTGCATACATTTGAATTGCATTAGCATATCTATTGAATATCATAGCTTCATTGTTAGATTCAATTCTACTACTTGCTAGCATTCTATACTTTATTGATTTCAAGGTTAATTCCTAAATCAGGGTTTGACTAAGGCAAACCCTTCCCCCAGAACAAACAAACCTTTTTTTATTGTAGGTACAGGTTTAGGACTGTAGATCTGAGACCAGATCTGGATACCCTTTTCTATTTTCTTTCGGACAGTGCGAACAGGGACACTTTCGGATCTGTGTAGGATAGGGTTGGCATTTGTGGTACAGGGTTGACCTTTTTCATAAGATGACATCGGATCAGAAAAATATTTCTGGGTTTTGTTCATCTCTGCATTCTGGTTCGAGATCAACTATCGACATTTCTAGAAATAGTCTATAAATCTCATAAAAAAACAATATTTGATTTGCAATTTTGTAAGGTTAGTTCTTCCTCCTATTCCTTTTCAATTACTGTCACTAATTATGTTTAATCAATCAATTTATAGAATTTAAGATCCCCTTTCTTGTTCTCTTTCTAAATAGTTGATTCACTTGTGCATTAACCCTTCTACTTGGGTTGATCAAATTGGATCTCCTATTTTTGTATTTGAGGGTGAAAGAAAGGAGCATCTTATCTTCCCCTAATCACAATTACAATATACAATCAATATCAAACTAAATTAAGTGTAAGGTATGAAATAGGGTTAAGGAATTCAACACACTTTAATCAAACCAAACAACAATTAAATCAATCAATCAAACCCCCTTTCCAATCTTTACATTTTGTCCTTAACCACTATTTCTTATATTACACATATGTACAAATATATCGGCATATACATAGGGGGAGTCATTAAATTACTAAGGGTTATATATGTTGTATATACTTAACATTTTATTACTATATTGCACATATCAGTTTTTGATACTAATGTCAAAGGGGGAAATTGATGACATTAATTTGCCATTAGTATATAAACTGTTGGAAATAATCAAGACTAACCAAGTTACTGAGAGGGGAGGGGTGAATCAGTAACTCTTAAAACTTTAAATCATTTCTGCACTTGTATATACTTTAACCATTCATTCATCTAATCTACTGCAA
>MU227379.1:874373-910454 GCA_018584345.1 Thuja plicata | reverse complement strand
AACTTTATTGCTGATAAGATCCTTTGAGTACTGATCACCTTCTGTGATTGATATGGCTATTCTGCTCCTTTTTCTGACCTTGCAAAAATACTCTGCTCTGCTGCCTTATTGCAGTCTCTGCTTATTAATCTTATTTCTCTTTTTCATTTTTCCGCATTCTAAATGGTATATTACAATACATATATATATCGTTCTCATATTTACAATTTACAAGGTCGGCCATATACAAATAAATAAAATAAGATAAGCTTATTTCTAAGTTGGCCTTTCATAAGTAAACAAAATATTACTGAGTCGGTAGAATCTCGGGTTCCTCAAGCTGGCTCGGTGATCTTCTGATACTCGACATCCACTACAATACTCGGCATCGTCATGCTCTCGGTAAGAGTAGAGGCTCAGTCCATACTATTCCCGAAGTGTAGCTTGGAACTCGGTAGCCGCTAGTGACTCGGTAGCTATAGTGTCACTCGGTAACCACTGGGGACTCGGTGGTAACTGACTTCTCGGTTGGCTTCAACTGATGGCTCGGTAGTTACGGTGAAGCTCGGTGACTACCGTCTGCTCGGTGCATGTTGCTCTTCTCGGTAAACACTGCTGAACTGTTCATATGCTCGGTGACCACTGTTCTGCTCGGTATGAACTGTTTAACCGCTGAGCTTTACAATGTGATTACTGAATGCTCGGTATAAGCTGTGAACTGAGTGATGAGCTCGGTAAGCATACAGAATCGAATAAGTGTTTTCAATGATGACAAATATAACATAATTCCAACAATAAACAATACTTTTGGTAAGCCTACACTGGAAGATAGGAAAGAGAAAACCAAAGATCAGATTAAGAGATCACCAAATATTACTAAGTACAGAGAAAACCGATAACACAAATCAGTGTGTAAACCAAAAATCATAGAACAGAAAGATAAAGTGGAACCCCACATGCAATTTACAGTGTATACTGACAAGAAAAATACAGTGCAACGAAAAGATAAAACCAAAGGATTGTCAAGCATGACTGACAGACATAACCAAAAGTCAGTTGCAGCCCGCAAAAAGTGGATCTGACTTTCCACGTCAAATAAAGCAAGTGTATTCTATTTATTGGATATATGTAATTATTCTAAATCCATTTCTTTAGGTACAAGAAACATTAATGTAAGTGTTTTAAATCAGTCTAACTGATTAAAACAAATAGACTAGGAGATCTAGGTATAAGTTGTAAACTTGATCTTAGAGTTAACATTGTTTTTATCATAACACAATGAAGTCAATCCATCTATAAATAGATGATGAAAATAATTCATTAGTATATGTGTGCAAAAAGGAAAAAGAGAGAGGAGAAGAGAACGAGCACATCTATGGATTGAATTGAGAGTTTCAAGAATTAGGAACATCAAAAGAAGGATTTTTTTAGCAGAACCAAGAACAAAGGAAACCGATAATCAGAGGCATTATTCAATCACAGTTAAGGTGATAATCTTTTTATGTGAACTACATAGGATCTATATCAGCAATAAGAGATTGCATTTACCAAGTCAATTTGTAATTTTCTATATTTCTAACAAGTGGAGAAAAGTGTAAAACATCCTTTCAAGGAAGGTGGATTTAACAGTCCAACATCAAATCTCTTAACTGAGTGCACACTTAACAGTGTTGCTAAAGCTCTTAACAAAGTAGACTTTAACAGGTCTCCACCGATACTCCTAATAGGGTAGATCATCAGAAGTGATCAAATCCTAAGCCTTAACTAGCCCCTTCCATTCAGCAGATAGTGAAGTTCTGTGGGTTCCATCCCCACTGCAATTTTTACTCCTAACAGGAGTTTTTTGCGATATCATATCTTGTGTTATGTGTCAATTACCTTCATAAATGTTTCTATGAGTGATTCACATGTTTATTAATGTTACAAATTGATATAACTCACATTAAGATAGTATAGATCAGATTGAATGGACATGCAATTGATTACAAAGGATACAAAAAAATTTAAAGGTACAGATTCACCCCTCCTCTCGTAGTACATACTTCCCATTAATCCCAACATTGATAAATTAGCTTGGAAGAACAAAATACATGTAAATGGAGAGAAATGAAGGGAACAATTCTCTCAAGCCTTGGGGCCTTTGTACAAGACTCTTACCTATAACGCAATTGGGTTCCTTACTATTTCAAAACCTGATCGAGTTATGTAAGATTAAGTCAATCTTTCCTAGTTCTTAATAACGTGATCGGGTTCCTAAACACTAAAAACCCGATCTTGTTTTCTAGAAGTAGAAATGCATTGTGTGTAATTCAATTTTTGTATATGTTTTTAGTTCTCCAAAATGTGATTGTATTTTATAGAATTAAAAACATATGCATGTAAACTTAACATACATAACACATACGTATATATCATCACATATATAATATGTGTATATATATATGTATAGATATATGTGTATATATTATATCTAGATTTATGTATATATGGCTATATATGCATCTCTCTCTCTCTCTCTCTCAACTTGTTCTCTTTGTCTACCTCATCTCCTTCCCCTCTCTCCTATCTTCCTAATATATCCTCACTTAATAAATCATAAATTTTATTTAGGATTTATTTTTAGGGATAAATAAAATATTTAGATAAGAAAAACACATATGGGTTCTATAATAGTATGAATTTGGTGCACCTTTTAAATTCTTCAAAATGTGATCGCGTTTTGGAAAATTTTTAGTTCTTCAAAACCTGATTCGGTTTTGAAGAACTTAAGCTCAGTATTCACCAAACTGTAACTCGATCGATTTATTTGAAATTTTAAATAGCCTAATTAGGTTACAAAGAATTTTGGATTTTTTTGGGTGTGTGGCTACTTTTCTGTTCAACAATTTCATGCACTTACCCATGACTTATCACATATGTATATTGACCCCAGAGGTATTAGATTCATTTTTCTTCTTTTTGTTTTATGTTTTATTTCCCTAGTTAAGTTTTGTGACATATTTTATTTCTTTGTAGAAATATTTGTAAGCATATTGATGGATTAATTCATCACTACAAAAAAATTTGTATTGGAAGGGGTTTGATTATGCACTTACTAAGGAATCAACTACTATACTCTTAAACCTAACAAGTTATACCTAACTAAGTATAGCTTTGACATATATCTAGTTACCAAGAACAAGAACTACTATACAATAGTGTAGAGGACTTATCCCAAACAAGAGTATAAAATCCAACTTAATAAAGTACACAAAAATTTGTTTTACATTGGGAAGATGACATAAAAGTGTGTCCCACTTTTTCCCAAGAAGAAAAATGCACGGATGAAGCCCACACATAATGAGCCCCTTCACTCGAATATGGGTGTTCACGTGAAGTACCCAAAGGACTTCATGAAAACCCTATGACATAGTTGTTGGTATAACTAAGGAAGAGCTTGATTGAGTGCTTATTGGTATATTTTTGATGATAGGAAGATCAATTATTGTGTTTTCATTGATGTCAACTTGGTGTTGTATTTGTTGGCAGTGTTCTTGATGTGCTGCTAAGTATTTGTACAGACGAATTCTATGTTGCAATAGGAATTGGAGTGTGTGATCGTTGTTGGAGACTCATGGATGTCTCTAAATGCATTTGGTATGATCACATATGTTGGAAATAACAATGGAGAAAGTTATGATTAATTAAAGAGAAATGAGGCAGACAAAAGAACAAATAGTGACAAACAATGAATTATTTGATTGTTACATTAAATTAGTATGGATCGAGGTGTTGTGGTCATGACATGACTATCTTGTCTAGGACATGTTATTGATACTATGAGCGCTACAGGATTGGAGTAAGTTGTAAGGCATAGTTTCATTTGATAGAAGATCATTCTATGTAAGATAGAAAAATGTGTTAGCCAAATTGAGCAGTCGGTGTTAGATTGGTGAGCGGTGATGATGCGGTCAGTGTCAGAGGATGTTTTCGTGATCTAGGTGTCAAGGTGACATGAAATAAAATATTTGTGATAATGATTTTCTATTTCATTGTTCGAGATGATCAAATCTATAAAGTTTTGGAAGCATGCTGGGGAAGTGAAATAAAGTTTGACTATTCTTGTCTTAAATCGATGTGCGATGAATCTTGTGGCTGACCTAAATTTGTAATAGAATGCTCTATATTAATAATATATTTTCGGGTTTAAGGATCAATCGGGAATGATTATAATGAATCAAATTCAATTGTAATACATTTTGAAGGTGGCTAATGCCCTAATATATATGTAATGTATTTATATGTAAATCGATAAATTATTCAAGTATAAATCATGGAGGCGAAGGTGCAGTCGAGTGAAGAGCGAAGATTGTATGCGAGAAGCAAAATTGTTTTTCTTAATTGGATCTTAAAAAAGTAGAGGAGTGCTACACCCAAATCACTATACTTGTTGAATCCTAATAGGTTCTACAAGAAAATCCCTTAACCATGTACATCCTAACATGTCTTGATCAGTAAATCCTTTAACCAGGGGGCTCTTTAATTAGGGTTTAAATTCTTTAACAAGGTTACTCCTAATAGGGTAAAGATCCTAACAGGGCTCAAGGAAAATCCCTTGACCGGGTGACTCCTAATAGGGTATTCTCCTTACAGGGCATCATTTTAAGCTCCTAAAAGGGCTAGGTCTTTAACAGGGTGCATTTAAGAAGAGTGCAAGTATTTATGAGTACTATGATCACAATACACCTAAAGTGTAAGAAACTTAAAGGCCTCTTTTTCATTAGCATCAGAGAAGAAGGGAAAATAGATAAGTAATGAATCAACTTGCATGTCAATTTATTCCAGGGAACTTGAATCTACCTTGGATGGAGAGAAGAAGAAAGAAGAACTTGAAATATTACTTGCAAGAAGACTACCTAGAGCTATTGGTAAGTATAAAGGCAAGCTACCTTTGAAAAAAATTTCATGTAACAAGATAGGAAATATTTCTACCAGGTGTCCTAATGGTGAACAAAAATAGAAGATCAAAAGATCCAAGGGAAAATGAAAGAAACAATGCTATGTTGTAGTAGATGAAGGTGTGACTAATAAAGAATTATATAACAATGATGAAGAAGTGATAGTGTTTGTTGCAGTAAAATAAGAAACTTTTTAAAATGAGAAGGCATTGGTCTCACACATGGAACATGGAAATGTATGGTTCATTGATAGTGGATGCTCACATCACATGACTCATGACAAAGTAAGTTCACAAAGCTAGATGAATTTGATAGCGGTGTGGTCAGGTTTGGAAACAATAGACTCTGCATGATAATAGGTAAAGGTTCAATATCTATGAATGGTAAAAGCAATGTTGATGATGTATATTGGATTTAAGGTCTTACATATAACTTGTTGAGTGTTGGTCAGTTGAATAAAAAAGGTTATCATTTAGAGTTCAAAGGAGGTATGTGCAGGATATTTGGAAGCTCGAGAATTTTGGTTACTACTGGGAAAAAAACTAAAGGTAATTTATTCTATCTAAATACTAGTGTTAATAGTTGTTTGGTTGCTAAGGTTGAAGATAGTTGGTTGTAGCATAGAAGATTCCTTCATGTGAATTTTGAAAATTTGATCAAGGTTATTAAGTCAAATGTTGTTAGGGTATTTCCACAACTTGTGAAACCAGATAATGTAATGTACAAGGAATGTCAGTTGGGTAAGATAACTTGTTCTACTTTTAGAAGTAAGTCTTTTTCATCTGAAAATATATTTGATTTAGTACACATTGATCTTTGTGGTCTTATGAGGGCAAAGAGTTATCAAAGTGATAAGTATCTCATGTTGTTTATTAACGACTATTCAAGAATGACGTGGGTGACATTCTTGAAGGATAAATTTTAAGCTTTCTATAAGTTCAAAGTGTTTAGCACACTTGTTGAGAATGAAATAGGTAAGAGATTGAAGTATTTAAGATCAGATAGAGGGGAATAGTTCACTTCATGGGAGTTTATTGAGTATTGTGAAGAAAATATAATTAAGAGACAAATGTCAGCACCAAGGACTCCTCAATAGAATGAGATTATAGAAAAGAGGGAACACAACTATAGTTGATGCTGCTAGGAAAATGATGATTCAAGGTCATGTACCTAAGTCATATTAGAGAGAAGCCATTAGCACTATAGTCTACACAATGAATCAGGTACAAGTGAAGAAAGGAACCGGTAAGACACCTTATGAATTATGGTATGGTCACACACCTAGTGTTAAATATTTTAAAGTTTTTGGTAGTTGATGTTATATCAAAAGAGATGATTTCACTAGCAAGTTTGATCCTAAGAGTGATGAAGGTATTTTCTTGGGATATTCTACCAGAAGCAATGCCTATAAGTTTTCAATAAAATGACTAATAAGATGATTGGAAGTGCAAATGTGAAGGTAGATGAATATCTAGAGAAATCTGATGAAACAAGAAAGCAAGAATAAGAAAATGTCTAGGAGATTGTTTAAGTGCAACCTATAGTACAAGATACAGTTGAATAGAAAAATGAGGAAGAAGTGGCTCAACCAGAAGAAGAAGCTCCTAGAATTGAACTAGTTATTCCAAGGTATGTAAAGTTGAATCAATATACTGATCAAATCATAGGTGATAAAGATGCACGTGTCCAAACAATAAGGAAAATCAGGAAAAGTACATGTATAATTTCAAACTTTGAGCCTAAGACTATAAATGAAGATTTAAAGAATGATGATTGGATAAAATCCATAGAAGAGGAACTTAATAAGATTAAAAAGAATGAAACATGGTCACTTGTTCCTAGACCAGCAGACAATAATGTGATTAGTACAAAGTGGGTTTCTAGGAAGAAACTGAATGAAAATGAAGAGGTGGCTCATAATAAGGCAAGAATTATGTGTAAGGGATATGCACAAGAGGAAGGATTGGACTATGTAGAGACATTTTCCCTTGTGGAAAGAATTGAAGGGGTAAGAATTTTACTTTCTTATGCTACCTATAAGAAGTTTATTTAGTTTTTCAAATGGATGTCAAATCTAATTTTCTAAATGAGATTCTTGAAGAAGAGGTTTACATAGAGAAACCAGATTGATTCGCATTGACAGAGAATAAGGACATGGTGTGAAAGTTGCAAAAGGCACTATATGGATTGAAACAAGCACCTAGAGCATGGTATGAAAGATTACACTCTCATCTCATCAATGTTGATCTTGAAGGTTAAAGGTGATAAGATACTGTTAGCTAAAGTGTTTCTGGATGACATGATTTTTGGAGGAAATGATGAGATGATCTTGGCATTTATTGAAGAGATAAAGACAGAGTTTGAGATGTCAATGATAGGAAAAATTAAGTTCTTTATTCGATTGTGAATTTCACAACTAAAGGATGGTATCTATATTATTCAGTCCAAGTACATAAAGGAAGTACTAAATACCTTTGGAATGGAAGATTCCAAGCCAGTTGGAACCCCCATGGTGACAAGATGCAACCTATCTAAGGATGATGAGTCAAGTGCGGTAGATACAACTCTATAGAGATCCATGATTGGTAATCTGTATTATGTTGTTCATAGTAGGCCAAACATTACATAAGCAATTGGAATAGTCGCCCAATTTCAAGATAATCCTAAGGAATCTTACATGGTAGCAGTAAAGAATATATTTAGGTACTCGAAAGGGATAGAAGATTATGGCCTTTGGTATGCTCACAAAAGTGATTTCTCTTTGAGTATTCTTATTGATGCAGATTGGGTAGGAAACATTAATGAAAGAAAGAGTACAAGTGAACATGAATTCTTACTAGGAAGAAGACTTGTTTCATGGACAAGTAAGAAGAAAAATCGCATCTCCCAATCTACTGCAAAAGTCGAGTATGTAGAAGCAGCTATCAATTATACAAAAATTGCAATGATGAAGCAGATCCTAGAAGGTATCATAGAGAGGGTAACTAAACCTATGACTATCTCCTCTGATAATAAAAGTACAATCAATATTTCAAAATAATATAGTAATGCGTTCCAAGACAAAACATATTACAATGAAGTATCATTTCTTAAGAGAAAAAGTGTAGGAAAAGGTAGTCAAGATGGAATATGTGCCAACCAAGGAGCAGCTAGCAGATATATTCACTAAAGCATTACCTAAAGATACTTTTGAGTATCTGAGAGGTTAGTTAGCGATTATTCCCCCGCCCAAAAAACACTAAGATGCTATTGTAAGGATTAATCTAGTTGACTCCCTAAATATCTTTCGCTATTGGTTTGATGATAAAGGGGACTACTCTTTAGGGGGAGAAATTAGAGGCAAAGGAAGATGTTGCAGAAGTATGTGACCTATGTGGTGCCTTTGGAATTCTTCTCAAAGGGGGAGAAGAACCAGATATAGCTATTGGGGAGAAAATCAGTTATAGAAGACTTTGAAGGAGAAAAACTAGAAGATACAAGGGCAGAAGACTAGGAAGATCAAGACAAGATGTTTGGTACATCATCTAAGGGGGGAAAATTGTTACCAGATCAATGTGGTGTTCCCATCAATGCCAAAGGGGGAGATTGTTGGCATAACTAATGTAGAGTTTGATTAAGTGTTGATTGGTACAGGTTTGATGACATGAAGATCAATTATTGTGTTATCATTGATGTCAACATGGTGTTGTATTTGTTGACAATATTTTTGATGTGCTTCTAAGTATTTGTGTAGATGAATTTTGTGTTGCAGTAGGAATTGGAGTGTGTAATCATTGTTGGAGACTTAGGGATGTCTCTAGATGCATTTTGTATGATCGTGTATGCTGAAAATAACAATGGAGCAAGTTATAATCGATTGAAAAGAAACATGGAAGATAGAAGAACCACCAATCATACACAATGAATAATTTGATTGTTATATCAAATCAGTATGGATCCAAGTGTTGTGGTCATGATATGATTATCTTGACTAGGATATGTTATTGATACTATGATCACTATAGGATTTGAGTATTACAAGGTACTATTTTAGTTGACAAAAGATCATTTTATGCAAGATAACAAAATGTTTGAACTAGTTTGAGTAGTTGGTGTTAGATCAGTGAGTGATGATGATACAATCAGTTTCAGAGGATGTTTTCATGATCCAGGTGTCCAGGTGACATGGCATAACATATTTTTAATAATAATTTTCTATTTCATTGTTCGAGGTGATCGGATCTATCAAGTTTTGGAAGCGTGTTGGGGAGGTCAAATAAAGTTTGATTGGTCTTGTCTGAAATTGATGTGCAATAAATCTTGTGGCAGGCCTAAATTTGTAATTGAATGTTCTAGATTGATAATATATTTTAGGGTTTAAGGATGAGGAGTGATACACCCATATCATTGTACTTGTTGAATCCTAATAGGTTCTAGAAGAAAATCCCTTAACTAGTAGATCCTAATAGGTCTTGATTAGTAAATACTTTAACTAGGTGGCTCTTTAGTTAGGGTTTAAATCCTTTAACAAGGTTACTCCTAATAGGGTAAAGCTCCTAACAGGGCTAGAGGAAAATCCCTTTATCGGGTGACTCCTAATAGGGTCTACTCCTAACAAGGCATTGTTGTAAGCTTCCTAATAGGGCTAGGCCTTTAATATGGCACATTTTAGAAGAGTGAAAATATTTGTAGGTACTAATTCCTACCATGGGTTTTCCCTCTAACCAAGGATTTCCATGAGAAAAATACTGGTGTCACTTTGTTGCATGTTTGGATGTTTATTTGGGCACTTTGTTTAAGATTGTATACTATTTAAAGTTGATGAATGTTGTTAATTTGTTGAATGAATTGTGAAAATTTCTAATCTGGTAGATTACTGATTCATCCCCCCTCTCAGTATTCTTGGACTTTATAGTATTAACAGTAGTAGGGTTCGCACAAAACCCTCTATTTTCACAGACACAGTAACGTGGGGGCTTTGCGCAAATGAAATCTTCATGTGAAGCCCCTTTTCACCAGATTTTTATATAAATTTCAAGCATGACAGTTAACCTGTCACTTTTTACTATTCACATCTGGGGACCACAGGTGTTGGAGTGAGCACCCTAGTTGGAGGAGGGTATTGAAAGTGACATTCAAGATTTTTCAGTGTAGAGATCGATATTAATTGATAAAAGGTGAACTATTTTTGTACCAAAATGCCCTATAAAGGTTTCACTTTAGAAACAACTACATCCAAACTTAGTATAAAATAGGAACTACATACTGAAAACTTAGTGTGTATCCAACACACCTTGATCCCATGGACTTAATGAGTATGTAGGCAGCCTGGAAAGCAACCAAAGCTTCTAGAGTCTAGGTGTGTTGGATATATATTTAAGATTTAAAAACACCATATACATAGAATTAAAAAATGTCTTTCATTTTCTTAATTTTTTTAATATAAACCCTCTTTCACTTTTATTTTTTTCTCACACAAAAACCCCAAAAAATAATGCAAGAAACAATAAGATGCAAAAGAGTCAATAAAAACCTCACAAAGTCTCCAGTTCATGCCCTCCCCACCAAAAACATTATCTACTACATGAACAAAATCCTCTTTAATACAAACAATAGAAAAAAACCAACAATGCCCACTATACAACTCCCCTACAAAAAAACCAAAATTTCCTATAACCAGCGAAAACTTTAGTGGTGATTATTTGCCATTTGGCGAATGTCGCATGTCAGTGACTTGGGAATTGGTGAATATTTTTCATATATTGGATTGACCCTATCGCTTGACATTTATTAATATTGGGTCCAATGCTCAGGCCCATCGCACGTCGGTTTATTTAATTTTCTCCATTTCTTCACATTATCGCCAACGGAATATAATTTTTAGTCCCGGTAAATTTAAAAAAATTGCCTATAATTTCTAAGCGACCCCAAATCAACAAACTATATTCACCAATAGTTTTATACTTATATATTTATAGGCGGCCCCAAATTTGTCTAGCATTTTTCAGATGTGTGTCTAAAACTGACGCAATTTTTCCAACTTTATTAGTCATACGAAGGTATTGGACGACCCATAATCACCTCGAAAATAACAAAATATGTGTCATAATTACGCTGACTTTGCCAAATATTTGTATACCTAATACCTCCCACTAAATTTTCTAAATAAAGATTAGTATAAAAACATTATGATATCTCTATTTGATCAATAGCAAAGTTTTAGACTATTGAGTGCAACTGCATACTGCATTGGCAAGTTGCAACTCCAATTTAATTTGAGGCAAAGGTAAGTGATACTTATTCTGCGACTCTATAATTTTGAGTTCAATATTATTTAGTGGTAACCAGTTAGCAAACAGTGGTGACCAGGGAGACCTCAAACATGATTTTAGGGCTAATGAATCCATAATCATATTTATATATATTATAGTCTATTGTCACTTCTTCAACAATTTAACTTTTTTTTTTGCACTGGAAGTTGTTAGAGAATGGAAATGTTGAACAAGAACAAGGGTAAGGCTCCTGAAAGTGGGGAAAGCCAAGAGAGGCCAAAAAAATTTAGAACCTTATCATCGTACTTTGGTCATGGTGTTGGAAATGTTGTGTCCAAAATTGGGAAGTTGCTTCATCACAAGTAGATTGTGAAGATTCACAACCTGAAACTACATGACATATTGAAGAAGTAGGCGGACCTGATATCTCATATCACAATGAACTTGAAGAATATTTTTAGTTAAATACCCAGAGTATACATAATGATATAATCAACTTGGATGAGACTGAGAATGTCAGAGATGATGATGGTGCAGGGAAAAAAAAAAGAAAAAAAAATTCAAGGAAGGATAGGGAATCAAAAAATGATCAGAAGTGGGAATTGTCGAGGAATTTTCAAATAGAATGGGTGTCAAAGGATCCATTCATTGAACCGGTGGAAAATCCAATTGATTTTTAGCCTCTGGTAGAATGCAGATGTAAGATTTGCACCAAGATAAATAAGAAGGAAAAGAGGTTGCAATTAAAACTTGACACCATAGAGAAGTATATGGGTAAAGTTTACGAAAATAAAACCATAGATGGAGTTGAAAAATTAGTGATAAGATGGAAAGCAAAGGATGAATCTCTGCATGTTAGGAATGCAAAATTATATGAATGTTAGTAGAATATACAGACGAATCCTACTCAAGTTAAAGGCTTTATTGAAGCTTGTATTGGAAAAGCATTGGAAGTAGAAATAATGGGAAAACTTGTTTAGTTAAGTGTTGTCTTTAATATTTTGAGTAGAGGGCATCCTATGATAGAATACCCATCTTTGAGTGCTTTATTACACTTTCTAAAAGTTTTCCTAATAGTCACTGGTCAGTAAATAGTGGTTGGAAATGGGCAAGTTGTCTTGCCGAGGTTGAAAAAGAGGATCTAAAAGAAAAAATTAAAGAGTCAAATTTTTTTGCATTGTCTTTAGACAAGGTTACAGTAGTAGATAATACTTCATGGGTATGCATGCATTTTTATACTATACATAATTTTCTCTGCCAACCTCATCTACTAACTGTTTCTAAAATGAAGGATAATGCGACAACGGAAAATTTATTTGAACTAGTAAAGAGTTCTCTAATTGAATATGGAGGTATAAATTACATGACAATTGCCAATAAGTTGGTGTGTGTTGGAGCGGATGGAGCTTTAGTAATGCAAGGCCATAGGGGTGATGTTTGCACAAAGAAGGAATCTTCTTGTGCACCCTACATTACTCCCATTCATTGCATAGCCCACATAATGAATCTAGATTTTGGAGTTGTCAGAAAGCATGCTCCAGTACAAAAAATTGAATTTTTAATCAAAGAGCTCTACCAATACTTCTGTCGAAGTCCAAAATGATTGAGGGAATTTCAACACTTTTCCAAAGGACTAAATGACGGGAACAATCTTATGAAGGATAATGATACTAGATGGATCTCTTTGAATGGACCATTGCATCGAGTGTTTTTAGAATATCAATCGTTTCTTGGTCTAATGATCTCAAGTCATGAAGAAGCAAGGCTACCCATATTTCCTAAGCTACTGTGAAGGTTAAGTAATGTAGACACACTCTTAATGTTAGCATGTCTTCTCCCCTACTGAAGGAAATGAGAAATATAATGAAAAAGTCCCAGCAAAGAGAAATGTATATTTTAGAATATGTTGCGCTTCATAAATTGACATGCATGACGCTCGATAATCTCTATCAATCATGTGATGATGTAAAATTTTCCAGCTGGCTTAAAATCATAGATTTGGACAATCCTGACAAATTTTTAAAGATTGGTGCAAACAAGGAGTTATGTGAAAAAGTATGCAGATTTGAGATACCAATGTAATACTTTTCCAAGGTTGAGTCCGAGGAACCAAGAAGGAACCACAGGAAGAGAATATCAAGTGTTAAAAGGGAAGAATTTACCAAGATCATTGAGTCTATAACTACTTCTGTAAAGTGCATTTCCTATGATCTTTCCTCAGAGATTAGAGAAATATTCCCTCCATTAAAACTACTTGAATCCATAGATATTGTGTTTTCTTGATGTTGGAGTATCAACAATTTGAAACATTATCGAACTAAGCTACTAACTTTGATAGATTTTTTTTCCAAACCAAAGAGTTAAATGGAGTAACTCTAAATGGAATTTTAGATGAATCTCATTTGAGAGACCAATCAGGCCATCTTTTAGAGACAATGAGGGAAAAAAATAATATTAGGCGAAACCCCCACAAAGATGGATTGGCAACAAGGCTTTGGAAAAATCTAGCTAAGAGCGAAATGTTGATTGATTCAAGATCAAAATTTTTCAAGCTTGTTGATTTATGTCTGATAATGATATTAGGGTCGGTGGTGGATGAGATAATTTTCAGTGCTTTGGGGTTACTAAATTCAAAGCTAAGAAACAAACTCGACAAGAATTTGGAAAATGGCTTGAGGCTCTATACATCCAGGTATGAAGTCCATACTTTTTCTTATGATAGGGCACTAAAATTGTGGCGGAAGAAATGTCAGAAAAGAAGATGGGGAAACATTTCAAACTAAAGTGGGAGTGTGAAAGACAATGATGTGACTATCATTAACTCATGTGCTGGTACTGGTAATGCTAGCATTGAACTTGAGTTAAGAGGAGGTATGCAGAGTGAAGAAAACATATCGAAGAACCAAGGAAGCTATGAAGTTGATGGCTATGAATCTGAGGATCCCGATAATGATATGATGTGGCAACTTGAACCTTTGTAGAAGTAGCAAGTCCTAGGTATTTATTAAAAAAAATTTGTAGTCTACTGTTAGTTTTTGTATCTCATTATCAATCATGCATAATATCATATTCTAATGTCAAAAACATGAATGTGGTTGATAATGTCATGAATTCTACAATTAATAATGGTTTTCATTTGCATTATTCAGCTCATATGGTACAATTATTAAATTATTATTTTTTATCTTTTTTGAAAACATAGCAATTCATATGATACAATTCTTAGAAATAGAGATTCTCTTTAATTTATTTACAAATATGACACAATGTAACAATTCATTCATTAATAGTAGTAAGAACACAACTCTGTGTGATTCTGTTTGCAAAAGTGAATTGACAATGAATTACGACTCAAGATTCAATACCCAATTTCAATTTCATTACCCTTAGAAAATGAGCCTGAATTCCCTTTTATAGAAACAAGGGAGCAACAATAGCTTCAGGTCAATTTGCCTAATGTGAAGTCTCAAAATCAAAATCAGTAAGAGTCAAGACCAGTACAACATCTCTACAACTGTACATTTCTACATTTGACATGTCGGTTTAGTAAATCAGCAGTAGCGTTATAGCATCTGCTACATTGATCCTGTTAAAAAAAACAAAGTTCAAACTTGTTACTTTTAACTCAATTCAAGCCAATAGAAAAATAATATAGAGATGATTGAAACTGAAAGTACTTTCACATACTATGATTAATGAGATGATTCTATCAGTTTGTTTTGTATGCTCCTTTATGTATCATTTGGAAGGTAAATATTTTTCAAGTTATAGTAAATGACCTGCAACCTCGTCAGCCATCCATACTTGTTAGAGTGACTTGAAGGCAATGATCCTTCCAATACTGCATTCAAATTTGTCAATCGTTTGATGCACTTTGCAATGCCTTCATGAGTTGTGTCCTAAGGAAGCTTGCCTAAATTAGTCCTGATTGTGTCCTCCAACCTTTTTTGTAAGCTTCTCTTCCAAAAAAATTCGTTAATGAGTTACTAGGATCAGGACTCAAAAAACCAAGACCTATCATTTTGGTTGTTGTTTGATTCATCTTGATGAGATTTCTCTCAAATAAAACAAGAGTTTCCTCTACTTCCTTTAGTTTCTGACATTTTTGAAAGATAGAGTTTTTGTTTATTGATGCACAAACACAATCATTAATTCCCTTGCTTTCCAAATACCTATCACTGGTTGTGTTGATTTGATGTAAAATTTGTTTTGCAGTTTTCTCTCTCTGACAAAATTTTTTGTTCTTCTCAATTTTCTCTTTGAGCTTCCAAAAAACATCTCTAATAATTTCATTCAATTTAAACCAATCACACAACCTATCACTAGTCACCTTTATTTTCCCCAAAGGTCTCTTTTTATTTTCTTGACTGTATTTTTCACTTGGTCATTCAAGCTATTTTCATAAGTTTTAATTGTATTATTTGCCTTCTTTAGCTCTTCTCTCAATTCTGACAATTGGTGTTCACTCTATTTTTTTATTTTCTCTTCTTCCTCTTCCCACTGGTTTTCTTTCTCTTCCCACTATTTTTCTTTTACCCTCTCATCCTCCAATTCTTTCTTTAAGTTACTATTTACATGTGCCGCACTCTCCATGCTTTTGTATAAATTTAATGAAGAAGCTTTTTCATCCTCAATATTTTTATTTCTCTCTTCCAATTTTTCCCTCACAATTTTTCAGTTCTACCTCCATATATTCTTGATGTCCAATTTCTTCTTTAGAGGATGAATTTTTTATCCTTTTCTATAATTCTTTGCACCTGTTATCTGCTTCTTTCTCCCTTGCCTTTTCATTTGCCATGTCTGCCTATAACTTTTCTATTCTTCCCTGAAGCTTTCCTTTCTCTCTCTCCAACTTCAACACTAAGCTGTAGACCACTTGGTTGGTCATTTTCAACACATTTATCTTTTCGAATTTTTTAATTTTGGATAAATCCATTTGGAGGGTGCTAACTTGAAATTCAGATGGATCTATCTGACTCTCTGGTGGATTTTTATCTCTAGCTGGAGGCATAATAGCCATGAACTCCATCATTTCTTTATTTGTGTCATATGTGGGAAATAACCTATTCGGTGTAGGTTCTACATCATGAGCTGCAACAAATGAATCCCTCTTTAATGTCTTAGTATTTTGTCTATTCCTTTTTTTTTGTTCAAAGTTAGCTATAAAATCATTGAAATGAAAATTAGGGTTTTCTGACAAAATTGAATGTTTGAAAGGTGAAATAGAACTTGCAATGACGTATGAGCTTCCACCTATGGCTCTAATAATTGCACCATGAGGATTAGTAATAGTAACACCTGACCCATTACAAGTGGATTTTTTGGACTGTTGTAAGGGTTTTGTCCTGAAGGTGTGGAAATTGTTAGACTTACAGTCATAGACACCATTGGCATTGTTGTCATAACCTTTTTCTTCTTTACAATGCCTTGATCACCAGGATCCATTGATTTTATGTCCAGTGCTAATGAACTTTTCAGACCACTAGTACTACCCATGCCATCCCCACCAGTGGGAGTGGAACTTGATGTAGATTGAATCTGAGTGCTTGGAAAAGGTGGAACTGGATTTGAAGTTGGAACAACTGAAGGTGCAAGGGTGTGAGATTGAGTAGTACCTTTTTTTGATGAACCTCCAATTACTGGTGTCCCACCATAATTTGGTGGAACGTGTGTGGAAATTGGATACCAAGGCCCTTCTCCTATGGGACCTAGACCACCCCTACCTGGAAAACCCATTTTCTACAATCTCTGCCCCTTTGCCATATTTTTCTTTTGTGGAAACATCAACTATAGTAACAATTGAATATACGTTAGTGGATATGGGATTCACAAAATACCTCTCATCCTCATTATCTTGACAATAATCATTGTTGTGATATGCTTCAGCTAGATGCTCCTCATTCCAAAAATACTAAATATTTCATCCTCCTCCAAATCATAAATATCTTTAGAGGTCTTTGGCTCGCCGAGATTCTTCCTCATTTCCCAAAACCTAGAAATTTTGGTTCTAGTCCAATTACCATCTTTACATTGAAGTGCTAGGTGTTTTGAAATAACTTTTGTAGATGGTTGAGAAGCTTCCTAGTAGAAATTGTAGGATTTCCTATGTTGTACTTGTCCTTTCTTGTATTGAAATATTATTTTCAGTGGTGTATTTCTCCATCTCTTTTTTGACCTCGTCCTGTGACTCCATGTTTTTTAATTTTTTCTATCAATGGTATAGTCTCATGTTTCCATTTGATTGTGGAGTTCCCATTCACTCTAATATTTTTTCCAATTATGTTTAGTGGATCATACTTCCAGTGACTATCAACAACAAATCAAAAAATTGAAAAAAAGTCTGTGCCACTTTGAATCCTCTTCTCTCAAATGTGAACCCTCCAAATGAGAAAGGAAAGGAAGGGAATATCATTTTATTTTTCTGACCATTAAAGAGTACATCTCTGCTCTCCATCTTCCAAATATATTCCAATGCAAATACCCTCTCTGTAACATGAATTGGAAGTTTGTAGGGTTCTACCACTGAACCGTAAAACCTTAACACAGTATAGTCTTCCATGAAGTACCAGTCAGTCAATTGTATTTCACTTCTAAGTTGAATGCAATCTCTACAAGACACATGCAATCTAGGAAATAATGTGCCTATAATTTTATGATACATTGGTGCCAAAAAGAAGTCTACAAAATTTGTATAGTTCCTTCTGTTATCACTCATCCTTATCTCAAGTGTCCATTCATATATTGCATTTTGGACCTGACTTTGAAGCTTGTTTGTCTTAAATATTGAACAATGATTTGCTAAAAGAAGATAAAACAAGTAGGTTGTGAACCTAAATGTCTTATGTGAACCTCTTTTAATCATTAGTAATTGTTCTTGCATGCAATGAACAATGTGCTCAATAAAATTATATTTTACTGGTTTTTTTTCACAATTAATATAAAAAATCATTTCAAGCATGCTGGCACCCACTTCTTTGTTAATATCCAATCCCAAACAAAATGCTAGCAAGGAAATGCTATCTTGAACCCATTGCACAAAAATATCATAGTCATAAGGAGGCTTATGATATGGATCAAGACTAGAACTGCTTGTTATTCCTTTGATATACAAATCTTTCTATATTGCATCTATTTTTTCATAATTCTCTGCCATCTTTCCTAGGTTAATGTGCACATTTGAGTTTTGTGCTTCAAACCCTAGGTCCAACAGACTAGCAAATTCAGTCTCGATTATCGACAAAATTTCCTCCTTAGTATTTTATTGAAAATTGCTTTTCTATTTTTATCATAATTTTTGGTGCAGAGCATGACAATTTCTGGACAAGGGAATACTTGAGGTAACACCATGCATGTTGAATCAGCAACCCACACTGCAATTTTATTTGTCTTTTCCTTTACCAGCTATTAAATGGACAAAATTTTGAATCCTTCATTGGATCTTTCCACTTATTTTCATGAGAAAATCTAATTTCCATGATTCCCTTATTTCCATGGATAATAGGATAAAAAATATCATAGAATTCATCAGTTAAACTTGGTGTTTTAACCAATTTGTGGAAGTCTATTATCTATGTTTCCTTTCTTTTCCTTTTACTTGTAGTCTTGGTATTTATTTTTCCCATCGTGGACCGTGGTATACTAATATTACTATTTACTTATAGGAAAATTCAAATAATTCTACACAGGTGATAGCTACAATTTACAAGAATGATTAAAAATTCAACTTTAATTATACGACTACAATCTAAACAGTAAACCACTAGATTTGAAAAATTTAAAGGGTGGGATGTGGGTGTTCAAGATTTTAACTAGATATTAAATTTGTGTAGACAGTGAATGGGCAAAGAGCTAAGAGACTCTGTTGCATTCCTTAGTCCTCAACCTAGAAGTCGTAATCCCATTCTGAATCTCCAATGTATAGTATACTAGTAAGAACTGAAAATATAAAAAATTAGGTTAAAATTGTACAATCTTGAGTACTGCATTGTTAGTCATGACTTGTGTAAACTTTTATTACTTCTCTAGATATCTGAGGTCACTAGGACACGTGTCACTTAATTGTTTGACATTACAAATATCTGAGGTCACTAGGACCCAAAATTGAGCTTATTTCTTATTAAATATTCTGATTAAGTAAAAATAGGTTTTAAAAGGACCCAAAACCTTTAAATAGAGTTATACAAATATTCAATGAAAATACAGCAACAACTGTGCCAAGGCACCAAAAAAAGATAGCCGACAAAAAAAATAATCCAACAGACAGACTAGCTAGCAACAGTCCCAAAGATAAACATGATAAACAGGGACAACACAAAAAAGGGGAGGGCCCAAGAAAAGATAGCTACATGCCATCAACCATTTCCTGGGCCTGAATCACCATAACCTCCATCTAATTGATAGTATTTTTGAGGTCACCTTTATCCTTCTCTTTTTCCTCCCTTGGGCCCATCTTTTTGGTGCTAGCCCTTGTGCAAGTTCCTGGGCCAGCTAGATCCTTGACATCTTGGCCATCCTTATCACCAGTATCCTACTCCAGCTTCTCCATTAAACTCTTGGCCTACCCTATATATGATTTGAGACTCTTTAGAGATTGGTCCTCGATCTTATGAACCATGTCCTCCAGCTTATCCACCTTGGCCTTCAGGTTCTTGATCTGCCTCACGTTGTCTCCTTCAACAGCTCTATCCTCAAAGTCCTTGAGCTGCTTTTCCAATTTGCAGACTCTGTTCACCAATTCAACCTATACTTCCAAATTCCCGATGACATCTTTCATTTCCCCCAAGCACTCAGCAACAGATTTCTCCTCAATACCAACATATTTTAAGATGTTCATTTTTGCCCTCATATCCTCAATTTGATTCTTTAGGTTAACATTATCACCTAACTGTTTGCTAATTAAACCAACAAAATCTGTAATACACGCTTTACCATGGACTAAATCCTTAGGTTCAAATTATTACCTGTATTGTCATTGTGGTGGGTTTCCTCCTTCCCAATGTTCTCCTTTTCGAGTCCCTTCCTAGAATCCTCCTTCACAAGTTCTTCTTCCTTCTTCTCTTTATTCTCCATGCTCTCAATAGGGTTAGTATCATTCTTGCCCTAATCCTTCTCCTTGTTATCCTCCTCATCCGAGGAAAGCATGATTTTATGCTTGCTAGGTTTTTTCCCTTTGCAAATTTTCATATCACCCCTCCTTTTCTTAACCCCAGGTTTGGGTTTAATCCCCTTATCTTCATCCTCAGTTTCCTTTTCAGTCTCAGTTTCCTCTGCTGGAGTCATCTTCTTAGCCTTAGCATTAATTTTGCCCTTTTTCTTTTTTCTGTCACTCTCCTTAGAGCTATCATCCTCCGTATCCTTCTCAATATCAAAAATTTTGCTGTGGGTTTTCTTCTAGCTTTTCAAGGAAGAAGACCCCTTTTTTATTCCCTTCTTAGGGGTCTTATACCCTTTTTTCTCCTCTTCCTCATCCTCTGTGTCTTCTTCATACATACTTTCCTCCTCGTCTCCTTCTGTATCTTCCTCATCCTTTTGAGTCATTTTAACTAGAGGTCTCTCCACCTTCTTGGATTCAAGAACTTTGTAAACTAACACCATAAGCCCCTAGTGAGAGGCATGATCCTCCTTTGGTTTTTTCTCCATACTATTAATGGTGAAATCAAGCAAGATAAGAAAGTAGAAAGGAAAATTGACCTTCATGTTGTGTCTGAAGTGATTAAGAAGCATGAAGTGGTGGTCATAGGCCCTAGTGAACCTACCATCCAGAGTGATGTAGCTAATGAGTATGAACAAAACATATTTCTAGGGTTTTGATATGTGTATAGGGTCATGATAAGAGGTGCCCACCTTCACCAGCCTAGCCCTTTCCTTGTCTTACTCAGGAAACTTCTCCCACACCTTGTCCGAGATAAGCCTATCTCTGTAAAATTTAATCCCTTCCATTCCCATACCAGTCGCCTCTGCAATAACCTCCCCGGTGACTTCCATATACTGGTTGCCAACCATAACCTTCCCATTTTTCTAGGTCTTCGAGAATATTCTAGTGATAGTGGAGTTGCATCCATGAAGCCTCTCTAGGAAAACTGCCAAACCACCCTCCACAAAAATCTTCCACACATCATCCCTTTCACACCATTCATCACAATTTATAGGTTCCACATGCTTCTTGTTACCTCCCATATTAGATCTCTAGTTAAGATTACTCTCTCTGTAGATATGAATGTCGTTTGAAATATCTGCCTCCCTTTCATAAAAACAAAGTGCACCCAAAAAATATGCCACTTGTAACTAATTACTTCCACTAAGTACATTCTCCTTAGATGGTAATGATGACAAGTCACTTCCGCCATAAAAAAAAATATTAAAACTTACCATTTATGATTTCTTTGCAAACAATCATTGTTCATCAATAACTACACTTGAACTGGCGTGTCAACATCACCTCCCCATTGAGTCACCGCCTCTATTTTACACACCATGTTTGCAGCCCAATCAGCCACCCCATTGGTTTCCTAGTAGTTATGAGTCACCATACATTTTTCAAAAGAATGAATTAAGGCTTTAGCCTTTTTCATAATATTGTAAATAGTCCACAATGTAGGGGTAAGACAATTCAAGAAATTAACAATGTTGAGAGAGTCTCCCTCATTCCTAACTTTCTTGCATCCTTTTTCCTTAGCCATGATGATACCATGAAGGGCAGCAGTGGCCTCAGCAAGGTGGTTGGTCTAGAAATCAATAGGGATAGCTTTGATACCCTTACATACCCCATTCTCATCCCTAATGACAATCCCACAACCTGCTACCCCTAGGTTGCCTTTCGAGGCCCCATCAAAGTTAACTTTCATCCACCCCCTAGGTGGGCAATCCCACCTAGCATCAACTCTCATAACTTTCTTGTTTTGCTTCCTAAAATTCCCTTTTATCTTCCATTTTTGTAATAAGACAATATCCTCCTCCAAGATTGGTTCCATAATTCTATCCTTTAACACTACATTTTCTTTAATAGCTCTCTTTATCTTGTAAAAAAAATCCTTGGCATTTACCTCTTTATTCCTGAAAACTCTTTCATTCCTTTCTCTCCAGATTCCCCAGCAAATATAGTGAGGAGAAAATTTCCAAACTTGAATAACAATTTCATTTTTTGAATCATGTCCCCAGGAATTAAAAAGACCCTTCAAATTTTTAGGGAAAACTCATTCTATATTAAAAAGAATAAGGAAGTTATCCCATATCACCCTAAGAAAAGGACAATGAATAATCATATGATCAACACTCTCCTCATTTTTCTTGCAAAGGTAGCATCTATTCATAACAGTCATCCCTCTTCCCATAATGTTGTCAGTAGTGAGGAATTTATTTTGTAAAAGAATCCAGAAAAAAACATTGATCTTAGGAGTAAGATCCTTTATCTAGGCCTTAGCCCAAAATGGATCAATCAGATCTTCAAACTCCTTATTATACAAATAAGAAGTTGAAAGAATACCACTCAATCTATACTTATAGATAATCTTATCTTCCTCCTCAATCAAGGTGGTAGTTTCCAAAATTTGGTTAAGTTGTCCCTTCGAAATGTCAATAATAGTCAGATCTTTCCAGTTATCTCCTTCCCAGTAATCCTCCACTTTCCTTCCAAAACTAAGTTTGCAGAAGTTTACAAAGTTCTTCCATTTGGGACAATCCTTAAGGGGAGCATGTAAAATCCACTCATCTTCCCAAAAGAGAACATTCCTTCCATTTCCAACTTTCCATCTTATTCCTTTTCTAATGACATCCCTATTTTTCATAGCATTCCTCCATATAAAAGGTCCTCCAGAGACCCTGTCATAATCAAGAAAAGATATTAAGTTAGGGTGGTCCTTATTGTATTTATTGTCCCAAATTAGAGTCCATTTTACCTAGAATTGTAATATCTTTAGATTAATTTAGCCAAGAGATGATTGTTGAGATTTTTGATTCTGTGAAGACCAAGCTCCCCTCTAATAATAGGTCTACAGACTTTTTCCCAAGCTATGAGAGCTATCCTCTTCTTTTTCTCTATACCTTTCCATAAGAAAGTTTTTTGGATCTTTTCAATAGCATCCCCAAAATTTTTGGGGATTTTGAAGATGCTTAAAGAATCAAGTAATGACCTTGGATGGTAGATCTGAGAATCTGAATCTTTCCTGCTTGGCTCAACATAAGCCCTTTCCATCCAACAAGTTTACTGTGATATCTATCAACAAGAGAGCTCCATAAAGTGTCAGGGGGTTCCAAACAGAGAGGTAACCTGAGGTAAGTGCTAGGGAGGGTCCCCAAATTGCACCCCAAAATTATCATGATTATGATCTTCCTCTTCTCAGGAACATTAAAGAAGAACACAAAGCTTTTTTCCCAATTAATAGTTTGACCAGAAGCATTCCCATATTTAGTCAAAGAATTCTTAATGCAAGTAGTATTTTTAATAGAGGCCTCTCCCATAATAACTAAATCATCAACAAACTATTGATGAGAACACAGTTGGTTAGCAGAAGAAGGACATAATCCCTTAATTTCCCCAACCCTCACACAATTTTCCATGTACCTACCCAAGCATTCAGCCATAAGATTTCAAGAAAGGGGTAGGAGACCCATTGACCAAAATAGAGAAGGTGGCAGAAGAAACAAGCTGAAAGATAAGATCAGTACTCTTCTTGTTAAAACCCAAAGCACTCAAGACTTTCAGAAGAAACTCCCAATCCACTCTATCATAGGCTTTAGAGAGATCAAGTTTAAGGATAAGGCCTTCCTTTCTAGGAATCACCAGAGAATGCACGTTCTCATGGACAGAAATTATGGAGTCCAAAATTTGTCTTCCTGGCACAAAACCATTTTGTTGCCAAGAAATTAGAGAGGGGAGAATAGATAAGATCCTAGATTTAAGGAATTTATATATGATCTTGTAGGAAGAATTGCATAAGCTTATAGGCCTAAAATGATCCATTTTATTAGCTCCCTATTTTTTAGGGATTAAGGAAACAAAAGTTCCATTTAACTCCTTCAATAAATTTCTAGAACCAAAACATTCCTTGACAACATTATTAACATATTTTTCAATTATGTGCCAATACATCTGAAAGAACAACATAGGGTAGCCATCCGGTCCCAAAGATTTATCTCCTTCAAAGGAGAAGAAAACATTTTTGATTTCAGAGTTAGAGGGGATAGCATTAAGATCCAAATTTTGTTTCTCATTTAGCATATGGGGAATGCATCCCAGCAGATCCCTTTGATCCTTCCTATTCAGATCTCTATATTTTTTTAGAATATTTTGAAAATAATTTTTAGCTTCCATCTGAATAACCTCTTCATCCTCTGAAATAGTGGCATCGATGTTCAGATGGGAGATTCTATTAGCCTGTCTGTGCTTAATAGTAGTCATAAAGAAATACTTGGTATTTTTGTCCCCTTCATTAAGGAAAATATTTTTGGACCTTTGTCTCCAGAAGGTTTGCTCCTTAGAAATAATATCATGGAGCTCCACCAACTTCTCATTGTTCTATTCTCTAGTGACCCTCACATAACCTTCCTTTTGGATACTATCCTAAATGTCCTTCAGATCCATATTGATATTGGCCTTTGTAGAAAAAATGTTACCAAAAGTGTCTTTATTCCAATCCTTAATATTATCCTTAACATGTTTAAGTTTTTTGGCTAGGATAAACATGGCAGTACCATTGATTTTAATACTTCACCAATCCTCAATCTTATGCTGGAGTTGAGAGTGCATAGTCCACATTTTCTCAAATCTGAAAGGAAAGTTCCTTATCTTGGAGATAAAATCTGCTAAGAAAGTGATAGGGTTATGATCCGATCCAATGCTCAAATGAGCAGATAACGAGCAGTAGTAATGGGAAAACCAATCATTAGTGATAAAGGCTCTATAAAGTCTAAACTAGATAAAATCCTACCCACTTCTATTATTCCAAGTATAGTTAACACCTTGCAACTCAATATCATGGAGAGAATGGTTGTCAATAAAATCTATCAAATCTAGTCTACTATCCAGATTAGTTTGGCTTCCTCCTTTTTTTCATCTTCTTTTAAGGGAGTATTGAAATCTCCCATAACAAGTCACTCCTCATTATTAAAACTATTTCTCAAGGAGGACAACTTATTCCAAAAAGCCTCTCTACCCTTTTTGGAATTAGGGGCATAAATATTAGTTAAAACACGAGAAGTATTATCTTTTAGATGCTTAAATATTATACAAGAAACATTATTCCCCTCATAAATAATATCCCCTTTAATAACATCACAATTCCAGATAGTAGAAATAACCCTAGAAGCACCCTCTGAGTCTCCCCAACAAATATTATCATTTTTTAAAGAATCTAAGCTTTTCCACTTTCTCTTTCAACATTTCAGTTTCCTGAATTAAGAAAATATACAGTATATTATCTCTAATCATATTCCTAACAATATCTTGTTTATGGAGATTATTCAATCCCCTGATGTTCCAAGAAATGATCTTCATACCTTAGTAAAGGATCCCACCTCCATTATAGTGGGTTGGCTTCCATCTGCAATATTCTTCTTGGTCTCCTTGACCCTAAGTTTTTGGTTCAAAGGGCGTCTAGGGGAAGACATTATTCCTCCCACATCCTCTAATTTTGTAGTACTCCTTGATTCAATAGATCTACCTTTCTTTACTTTATTCTTCTTAGAATTTTTCTTATCCCCATGACTTTTTGCATCACTCTGGATACCTGACAGAGCATGACCTATATCTTCAGCATCCCCCCATTTAGGAGTCTTAACTTCAAAAGATATCTTTCTAATCCCTTGAGGAGATTCATGTAGAATATTTGATGAACCTTGACTAGTTAACCCCTGGTTAACATCCTTCCAACCTTCTTCCTCCATTTTTTGGTTTCTGCCCTCTGATCATTTTGGGTTCTAGGCTATTCTTTTTCTTCTTCTACTGTTATATCTGTAACACCCCAAAATTGGCATCTTTCAACCCTAACCAATTTTGTTGCATTTGTCATTCTTCTGAATCATCAAAGTCCTATTGTACTAGGCAATTCTGAGTTTTGACTGACTCTACTCAACCTATGTTTCAAATGCATAAAATCCTAAATCTGCATTAATCATAACATTATATTTAATTCCTAAAACATCAATTAGCTAAATAAACCCTATGATTGAATTAATTTAATTATAAAGTCCTAGCACTTTAATTACATTAAATTTACCCATTTTAGCTAAAACACATAAAAAGGAATTAAATAATATTTAATAATTAAATAAATATCCTCATTTTAAAAATTGAATTTAATTATTAAAATAATTGAGAAAATATATTTATGAGGTCATATTCTATTTATTTAATTAAATATTCTCTCAAAAATCTTCTCTCCAGTTCAAAAATAGAAACTTTGAATTAACTGTACTTTAAAAGAGAAATAAAACAATTAAAATAAAAAAAAATAGTTAGAAAACAAAGAGAAAACAATTCATTGTTTTCTTTTAAAGAAAAATTGCTAATCCGAACTGGCTTTTTTATCTGTTTTAATTTAAAAGGAAACTTTATATTCTGAGCATACTCTCAGTCTATAAAAGAACTCTCATTTCTCATTCAAGGTGATGCATTTTTAGATTAACGAATTGCTACTACATTTTATAGTTCATAATCTCATTTCTATTAAGCTCTCATTTTGCAATAGATTAGCTTCATTTTCTTAGATTAATCTCATTCAAATCATGTCATAGTTTAATCTCATTTAGATTAATCTTGCATCTTTCATGTTCTTAGATTAATCTTGCATTGCATAGCATTCATGCAGAAAATCCTTTGTTCTTAGATTGGTCTATGGTTGTGAGACTCTCATTTTGAGAGCTAGTCGAAACCCCGTCTAGATAGAAGCCAACAGGTCAAATCATACAAACATGCAAGATGAATAACTCATATTCATTTCTGTGTGTGTTTGATGAATAAGGACTATGTTGAAGTGTATAGTTAAATAAGAAGGCCAATTTAGCATATACATTTTTGGTGCCCACCGTGGGGCCAAAATAATCAATTTTGGCGTCATTTTCTTGCACTTATTTTCAATTTTTCACTTTGTCTGTATGTCTCTATTAGGAATATCGCGTGAAATTTCATAGCATCTCGCATGAAATTTCTAGTTCTTCACGGGACTCTGCATTTATTCGCATGAATTGTTACATTTTATTGCGTGAAATTTGACTCTAGAGACCTTTTATTTGCTATTTATTATCTCATTTTTCTAACCATCTACTATTTCCTGACATTTGTGTTTCTCTGATTTTATTTTTGGAACAACTTAATGGTGGTTTGCAGGACGCTAAAATGAAGAAAGAAATTACAAAATATTAACTTATTTATTGCAGGACGCTTGTCAAAGACCTACATGTTTTCACAAAAATCTCATGTCTATTTTTAGTAGTTAGAAAATGCTTCAAATTGGTGCTTAAAATGAATCATTGTCTTGCGTGATTGAAGCGTCTTCTAGTTTGTGATTCTTAAGAACTATATGAACGTGTCCTCTCCCCTTGCCTTTATGGATCTTGGGTGTATGAGAAATTCATATGATTCTTCTAGAGTGGCTACCTCCCAAGTGCTTTAATAGAGCCAGTGATAGTGGATTTCCCAACCGGTAACAGGCTAAATCCAAGCCCTTCTGAATCGGTATACAAAAAATATCATTGTGATTAGTCTCACAATGGACATGTGTGAATTTTTTGTGGCAACCAAAATCTCCTCTAGTACCCTAGTGGTGCGTTAAAGTCCCTACATTGTTAAGGTGAAAGCCTTGATTTGAAAGGATTGGGAGAGCCCCCTTTATTGGGAAAATGACTTGATCACAACCACCTAAATGGATGACCTTACTACAAAATTTTGTTATAGTATCCAAAATCCCTTTATCTATTGGCATAGAAGGTCAGAGACCGACTAAGACATCCCACACTTTCACGGCTCTTAGTAGAGACAACAATCCTTTGGGAAGAAATTATCTTTGGATTCGAAGCTTGGTGTGCCTGAGAAGTGAGTGCACATGTATGGAGGAGCCCATGCCTCTAAGCTTCTAAGTTGTTCGCTATGAGTAGGCATGGCTGAACTTTGGTTCAAGTGGGAATTCAACAGATACTACCCTAGCTCACCTAGGATTGTGATGTGTCTATTTTGTTAATACAAACATTCTGATTAATGTGTTTTGCATGGGTGAATCATGTAAACAATCAAAACAAATGTCAAATCACACAACTTGCAGAATTCAAAAATGTCCAAAACAATTTGCAACTTAAACTTTCTGTCAGAAAATAGCATAATCTATCTCAAAAAATGCAATCTGGTCCTAATTGTCTGATTCTATAGAATTTTGTCATTTTCACTGATAAATCTCGCGTGATATTCTACCACCTTCATGTCATTTTGTGGGAAACTTCATGCGACATGCTATAAACTGTCACACGATATTATGCAATTTTGCTGCTATTTTTTCACCAGTTTTCACCTCTTTTCTGTGATCTTTCACACTGGACTGCAAATTCTCATGCGTGCCTATGTGAATCTTTGTGTGAGAAAGTACTTCTTCGCGCAAGTCAGATACCATTTTGCCAAAATAGTGAGCTATTTTTTGTCTGTCCAACGTACCTCTACTAAATCTGGTTCTTGTTCTGGGTCTGTTTATCTACCTTCTATCTACACACAGTCTGTAACTAGATTTCTTGGGTTGAGAATTACGTGATTCTTTCTTAAACTTATCTCATCTTATATCATTTATTCTCTTTATATTTATTTTCATATCTTGTGATGCGATAGTCACCTCTCAGTTGTCCTAGACTTACTTTTTGATGATTCACACAAGATATACTTCACCCTTTTGGCACTTTGTCCATTTACCTTGACAGTTTCAAGTGTGGTCCTAGTTCACATTAATTTCTTGTATCATCTTTGTCTATGACTATTACAACTCAAAGTGGAAAAACAATCTCTTCATGTGTCACTACACAAGGTAGGGGTAGACCTATCAACCAAGGAGAAAGTCATTCTAAACTTTCCACATAGTTCATGTGTAATGGGGAATACTCACATCCCCCTTACATCAAATGATCATTTCTAGTGAATTTCAGTCAAGTTCAAAACCCTTTGTTTGAAGAACATACAAATTCTGAAGAATTGTTTCCTGAACTTGACACTAGTAAAACAACAAGAGTTGCTTTAGGTACAACACCTTTGGACACTCAACCTCCTCATATTGAATCTTTGCACACTGAACATTTGCATTCTAGAAAGATGGCAGATCATAATCTATTAGGAGAATATAGCATAGATGATGATCAATCTAAAACTAGGGGTAAATTCCATTTTGAAGACCCCCCTAATGATGAGGAGACAAAAATAACCCAAGCAGATATCAAAGGTGCTCGTTCCAATAAAAACTTACGCAAGATGATGGAAATCCTCCTAGCTGGTATGCCCTGCATACTCGTCCCTGCATTTTGTGTGCAAAATGCTGGGTCCCCTCTTTTTGCTTTGGCTCTTTCCTTGCATTTTCTTTTTTTCTTTGTTTCCTTCTCTGGGTTTTCCCTCCCGTGAGGTTTTCTTTCTTTTTTATTTTATCTTTCGTATCTCCGGGACCCAGTCCCAGAGTTTTTTTTTATTTCAAGAGCTGGATTTCAGACTCCAGGATTCTCCACCACGATGTCTTCTCCTCGCGAGAAGGTATGGTTGCATGGAATCCCTAGCCCAGAGTCCAGAGGTTTTCCTATTCTAGAGTTTGTGGAGAAAAGGGTAACTTGCTTTTACCTTGGTTATAAATAGGAATTACACATCACTTTTACAATTACTGCAATTAAACACTTGTGCATCTAGAGAGAATTGAAGTGAATTAAGGAAATTTTAAACTACTTTTGCTTCCGTGTTTAGTGGTTGTTTACTAGTGATTTTGCAGTGATTGTTCATGGTAATCCTTGGGGTTATCTCATGGTAAGGTGCCTCCCATGCCTACCTTCTCCATTGTGCTCATTTCTCAGGTAAGCTCTCAGACCTGGTCTGGTCTTTTTTTTGGTTTTCTAGTTTTGTTCTCATTTTTCTCTTTGTTTATGTTTTCTGTCTGGTTTTTGCCTGTTGTCTTTGTCACGTCTCGTGGCACTGGTCTTCTGTCACCTTCTGTTGGTGGGTTGTCACTAGCAGAGGGTTGTGCGCCCTCTACAGAGTTGTAGCATAGGTGTTTTTTGTGCGTTCCACATGGTGTTGGTTGTTTGTACATTATGTAAACTCTGTAAGTTGTGTGTATATATTTTAGCTTTTGGCTCTCTGTGAATCCCTGTATATATCCTATGTATATCCTTTTGGTTTGGGGTCGAGTTCATCATGCTCTTGTTTGGTTTTCCAAATTTTTTGAGCTCACCCACACAACGAAATACCACCTAGTTGGAACTTGGCTCTTGGCTTGTTTCAACCATGGCAGTTTCTCTTCATCATCGAGACAGTCTTTATGGCGCATTTATTTCCCATGCGCGCATTTAAGATCTACCAAGTGGCCTTCATACCACATGTGTTTGGATAGTTGGCTCCACCATCACCATAACTCCTATTTATTACATGGCTGTGTGATACCCACATGAGCCTGATAGCTCATCTTCCGATCACATCTCCCAACGGTTAGTTTTTTAGACTCTGGGTCCTACGTACTCACCCAGCCTATTTCTTACTTCTGTCAAGTATGCTAAAACCCCCAGGCCTGGATGGTGGTCAAATTCCCAAGTCAACATCATATGTGTATCTTTTTGAATTTTAACACAAACTAAATTTTTAGGTGAAGTGCGCAATGTGGTGGTAAGTTTTCCAGAATCTGGAGTAGCATTTTTATCCCATAAGAATTATGATAGTCGCCTTACCTTGCAGGTTTTCAAATATCACACTTTCACTATGTCAGAGGCTTCTACATCCTCACCACCTGGGAGTCCAGATCTCCCCACCATGATAGTCACCAGGGCAGCCGTCAGATCTAAGATTGAAAGGGCCCTAGAAAAGCTTCCCCTCAATATGAAATATTTGAAGGACAATACTATTGCAGGATCAAAGATCGAATCCAAGGTCCAGCTGTTCACCGGCACCAATATTAAAATGTGAGTAGAGATGCAGGCCTTGGTCAAAATGATGTTCATCCAGTGAACGGCCGGGGACTAATTGGCCATCAATTTTGGAGAATCCAGGATTCTAAAGGCCGCTTGCTTCCCATGTTATGTACAAGCCCCAGAACTTATTCTCACTTTGGCCGCGCATTACAACTCCTCCATCCGGGCCATCATGCTCACCACCTTGGTCCCAACTAAATATCCTACACCCATGGTTTCCCTGGACACTGCAAATTTTTGGGCAGGTTTTTGGATCCCCAAGTTTGATGAAGCAGCCGTCATCACCCGATCTGATGCATTGACACAATTTCAGTAGCTAGAGGTTATGGCCTGGCCATATCTGAATAAAAAATGGCTGAAGACCCCAAAGAAAGATTCCAAATGAATGAAGTTGGAAATCCCTAGATTTGAATTCAAGGAAAGCATCCAGAGGGGGATCATAGCATTATGTAGGATTTTTGGGCAACCCCATGCCTAGGAATTATCAGGATGGATGTATTACTTCCTACTCGGCATCTCCACTAGTGAACAATATTTTGATTGGGCCACCATCATTTCAAACCATGTGGACTCTTAGTTCCTTCAGGTGGCCCAGACCTCCAAATTTTATTTGACGTCCTATGTTCTCTAGGCCCTAGCGCAACAATGTCCCATCACAAATGGGCTCAAGCTCACATTAGGTGAACTCGAGGTTGGCCCGAGGAAAAAGGATCTTGGGATTATTTCCCACAAATCCAATGGGAAGCTAGTTTCCTTAGCTTCTTCCAAGTGAACGATGCCTCCATTTACTACAACCTTCTCACACCTACCCAAGATGCCAGCTACCACCTCTCTAAGAAGGAAATGGATTTGGTTGGAAGTTATGGCCACTACTACATCCAGTTCTAGCAGCATACTTACATTCGGGTAACCAGCTTCTCTGGGAAACCCTATTTGTTGCCCAAACACTGTGGGAACAAAATAATCCTTTTAGAATATTGTCGACAGATCCTGGAGCTGCACGCCTTGTACACTGTAAAGAAGGTGGTGAATTTTCCATTCCCAATCACTTGTGGGAATTACACGTGTAGTATGGCTGCAGCCAAAGAGGCAGACAATGAGATTAAAAGCCTTGGCTTAACATAATTCTATCTAGCATGGAAGAACTTTGATCTGGTAGGCAAAATTGCAATGACACTTCCCCAGGCATCAAAGCCCCACAGATTCCACATGGACGACTTCTGGGAAGATTGCCAAGATGATTTTGAAGTTCAAAGCCGGCACTTCATCTAGATGACAATGGGGATGATGGAGAGGCTGAAGCTTAAAAAATTCCTAGATGACTTTTCAGACACCGGGTCCACAGTGGACCCTTAGTAAAAAGAGAAGGGAATAGACAAGATGGCTCTCCCTTAGATAGATTGGAACACCTAGGAGGGGCCAACTATTGAAGATATCACAAGTGATGTGGTCGAGCATAGCCACAAGTATTTCAATAAGGCATGCCTAGGGAGCACACACAGAGTTGGCCCGACGGTGTAGAGATTGACTTCTGAGGCCAAAACCTCTTCGCAGGAAGAGGATAAAGGAAAAACAATAATGGGGACCCTGTCACAAACCCCATCTACTGTCCTCAGGGAAGAGAAAATAAAATAGATGCTAGCGGTCTCCCAACAAATGAAAGATAAACTAATCATGCGATTGGCCACGCCGGTGCTCATGACCGTGTCCATTCATCCTCCCTCTTCCCCTTCACTAGCAGCATTGATGGTCCATGCAACAGGAGCCAGAGCAGAAGAGGAGCAGGCAACTCTAATGGATGCAAGGCCTCCTTTGGTAACTAGGAGAAAGAAAAATAAAATTGACTCTCAACCAAGGGTGGAGCTGGAACTTGGGATTCCAAGCATCCCAGAAGTAAAAGTTGTTTCTTCTAACTCCCTGGAGCCGGAGAAAGAACCTGAGGACATCCCAGAGAATCCCCCTCCCCATGATGAATTTGATGATGCATTTAAAACTAATGAATTTGGAAACTTGTAGGGGGACATCATACAGTCAGGGGAAGAAATTGCTGCATAGGACAAACTCCAAGAGAAAGAGCATGCACAAGAGCAGGAAGCTGAGGAAGAAGAAGAAAAGGGATAGGAATAGGTGGATACTGTTGGAGATTTGATTCTGAATAGTTGATTGATTATATGTTTTTCATTGATGACAACATATAATACACAACAGCACTTCTGTATGTACTTATCCATATGATGACATGAAGACTTTTGTGGATAGATACATGTTGTTGACATCTTTATTATGCTATGTTCATACACGCAGACTCAGATATGAAGTTTCAGTAAAGATATGTAATTATGTTATTGACGGTTATAGTTCAGGAGGAATAACGGTTTAAGGTCGACGTATGTAACATGTTTATTGAGTTGCACCTATCTTCAGGATATGTGTATGTATATTCATGATGAGTTATGAGTTGTTGATATTAATATAAAGGCACCAAATGTATTTCACGAAGATTACAAAGTTATGGTCAAATTGGTGAAGCCGACTTAGTGAAGCGACGCGTCTATTCAACATTGACTTGCACGGTTGTAATTATGCTTGCGCATTTAGTAGAGCCGACAAGGATGTTATGAAGAGTTGTCTAATAGGTCCCATGATCTCATAATTGGAGTATGTATTTATACAAGGTCATTTGTGATAAGAAGAGTTGTGAAAGCCAGAGATTAGAAAAGTAGAGCAGAGTGTTAGTATAGTAGAGCTATATTTATCATATGTCGATAATATAGATGTTTATGTTGAAGCATTAAAAATACATAGTAGATTTTTATATTTCTTTACAAGAGGTTAAAGCATCGGTGCATAAAAGGAACTGATCAGACAAGCAGTGTCAAAAACAACAATTCATCTTGTTGATATAGGGTGTATCAAATAACCAGAAGGTTGTAGCCTTCACCACTTGGACAGTGAGTCCTCCACCCCTAATAGGGTTATTGTAAAAGAGTCCTAACAGGATCTGACCCTTAACCAGGTCAACTATACTACTACATTGCATTGAACAACTCCTAACAGGGTTGAAGAATCTTTTAACAGGGATTACTATAAATAGTATAGTTCTTTGTGGGTACTAATTCCCACCGGGGTTTTTACCATTTGGTTTCCCTGTAACCAAATTGATGTGGTGTATAATGTGTTATCTGAATGTGCATTTAAGTTATATCAATCTAAATTAATAAGTACAAAAGATTTAAAGTTACTGATAACTGATTCACCCCCCCCCCTCTCAGTTATCCTTGAAGTATTCTAACAATTGGTATCAGAGCCAAGTGCCTTGGAGAGAAAGCCTAACAGCTTAAGGTAGATTAGATGGCATACTTCAGAAAAGAGAGCCCTAAGTTTGATAGAGAGAACTATCTAGATTAGAAGAACAAAATGATAACACATCTACAATGTGTTGGCTTTGTGATCTTTGAGATTGCTACACAAGAAGTTGATATTCCATCTCTGAAAGACCTTGCAAAGGATGATGCTACTAATAGACAAAAGGAAACATTTACCAATAATGCGATTTCCAAAGAAGCCCTAATTAGCACCTTATTAGATAGTGAATTTTTTGAGATCAAGAAGATTGACAGAGCATATACCATATGGAAGTATTTAGAAGACATGTTTGAAGGAGATGTTCAAGCAAAGAATGCACGCAGGAAGACATGGAAGAAGAAATACAATAGTCTTGAGATGTTACCAGAAGAAAACATTAGAGCTTACATTCAGAGGATAAATGAAGTAGTATCTGGAATCAGAAACAATGGTGGTGAAATTTCAAAAGAAGACATAATGGACAAGTAGTTAACTACTCTGACATCAGACTATGAAAACAAGATCAACATTCTATAGGAAACTATGCAATTCTCACAAAAATTCAAAAGAGAGACACTGATCAGCAAAATCTCTGCATTTGAGATATCAAGATTGAAGACTAAACATAAGAATGAAACAGCCTTCAAAGCTTCAATCTGCGGTAAGAAATCCTCACACATCTCTAGTCATAATGAGAATGAAGAAACTAATGAAGAGCTAGAAGAAATAATTGCCATGATTGCTAAAAGAGAAAAGAAAGAAAAAGGAAAGTATGAAGGACAACTTCCATTCAAGTGTTTTTCATGTAATAAGATTGGTCACTTTGCATCTAAGTATCCCACAAGAGTCAAGAAGTTCAGATCTGAATACAAACCTAAATATAGGAAGGAATGTTACCATGCTGAAGAAGGTGTAATTGATGAAGACTTAGGAGAACATGAAATTGGACTCGTTGCCCTTAAAGACATGGAAATGTTGCTTGAAGATATGGACATTACAGATAAAGAAGAAGATCATGAATTAGCCTTAATTTCCAAAGCAGATGTCAGAACTAATTGGATCATTGACAGTGGATGCTCACATCACATGATAGGTGACAAAGACAGATTTGTTTAGTTAGACAAATACAAAGCTGGTATGGTTAGATTTGGAGATAACACTCCTAAACCTATCATAGGTAGAGGATCCATCACCTTGGATGGAAAGAACAAGACGGATGATGTTCTATATGTTGATGGTTTGCATGATAATTTACTAAGTTTTGGACAGCTACTTGATAAAGGTTATCATCTGGAGTTCAAAGACAACAAGTGCATTATAAGCAACAAGGATGGAGACATGATTGCATCAGGCTCTAAAACAAAAGGTAATGTTTTTCAGCTCAATTCAGATGTAAGTTGTTTTGTTGCAAAAGTAGATGATAGTTGGTTATGGCACAAGAGACT
>MU227379.1:864083-874189 GCA_018584345.1 Thuja plicata | reverse complement strand
CTTCAGAAGCAAGTAGACCTCAGCTGAAAACAAGTTGGACTTAGTGCATACAGATTTATGCGGTCCTACTCAAACAAGATCATACTATGGTGAAAGGTACTTTATTTTGTTTGTTGATGATTTTTCTGGAATGATGTGGGTTGCGTTCTTAAAGGAGAAGTTAGAAGCCTTTGAGAAGTTCAAAATATTCAAAGCTAAGGTTGAGAATGAATCTGGACTAAAACTGAAATGTTTAAGATCAGATAGAGGAGGATAATTCACCTCTAACTAGTTTTATGACTACTGTGAAGAACAACGTGCACCATGATGATTGAAGGAAAAGTGGCGCACATCTATTGGAGAGATACAGTGAACATTGCAGTGTATACTATCAATAGAACCCAATTGAGACCAGTGTGGACAAGACACCCTATGAACTTTGGTTTGGTAATGTACCTACAGTAAAATATTTCAGAATATTTGGTAGCAAGTGCTACATCAAGAGAGATGACAGTATTGGCAAGTTTGATGCTAGAAGTGATGAAGGTATTTTTCTTGGTTACTCTACAAAGAGAAAAGCTTACAGATAATTCAATTTGAGATTAAAGAAGATAATTGAAAGCACGCATGTTAAGATTGATGAGAAGTTTATGATTCAAGAGAGGTACTATGAATATGCACCTTTGATTGAAGAAGAACCCAAACCTAACATCAAAGATACTATGATTGAAGAAATGTTTGATTGCATTGATGTCTCATGCAATGACCCTGATTCATGCAATGAAGAACAATAGATTATAGAGGAATAAGTCACACCTAAGGTTCCTAAGTTTACATCCAGATACCACTCTAAAAATGATATCATTGGAGATCAGAGCAGCAGTGTTTTGACCAGATCAAAAGCAAAGAGTTTAATAGTGGATGAAGAGGTATGTTTACTTTCACAAATTGAACCTTTAAGTGTTGAAGATGCCTGTAATGATTCTAATTGGAAAAATGCAATGAAAGAAGAACTAGATCAGATAATCAAGAATGACACATGGGAATTGGTTCCTAGACCAAGTGATAAAAATGTGATTGGAACAAAGTGGATTTTCAGAAATAAAATGAATGAAGAAGGTACAGTAATAAGAAATAAAGAAAGATTAGCATGTAAAGGATATGCTCAGAGAGAAGGAATAGACTACACTAATACATTTACCCCTGTGAGCATACTGGAAGCCATAAATTTTTTTTTGGCATATGCAACATTAAAAGACTTTAAAGTTTATCAAATGGATGTCAAATCAGCCTTTTTGAATGGTGACTTAAAAGAAGAAGTTTACATAGAACAGCCTGAAGGATTTAACCTTTCAGATAGACCAGACATGGTATGCRGACTGAAGAAAGCACTTTATGGACTTAAACAGGCCCCAAGAGCMTGGTATGAGAGACTAGATGGTTATCTCACCAAGATTGGATTCAAGAAAGGAGYAGCAGATTGCAAYTTGTTCACAAGAGAAACACCWGATGGATWWCTATTAGTTKCCATATTTGTTGATGACATTATCTTTGGAGGTAATGACAAGCTTAGTATAAAATTTGCAAAAGAAATGCAGAATGAATTTGAAATGAGCATGATTGGTCCTATAAAATACTTTTTAGGACTGAATGTAAAATAGACAGATAAAGGAATATTCATCAACCAGTCAAAATATGTGAAGGAAATATTGAAAACTTTCAAGATGGAGGATTGCAAACCAGTATGCACTCCTATGATCACAGGAAGTAAACTTTCAAAAGATGATGACTCCACAACAGTTGATAAAACATAGTACAAATCTATGATTGGAAAGCTTATTTATCTAACTCAATCAAGACCTGACATATCTAATGCAGTTGGCATTGTTGGAAGATTTACAGCTAAACCCAAGCATAATCACCTAATGGAAATCAAGAGGATATTCAGATATCTTAAGGGAACTATAGACTATGGTTTATGGTATCCTAAATTAGATCAGAATACACAACTTCATGTGTATACTGATGCAAATTGGGCAGGTTGTATTGATGACAGGAAGAGCACTTCAGGAGGAGCAGTATTTCTTGGAGAAAGGTTGGTATCTTGGACAAGCAAGAAGCAAAATTGTATTTGTCAGTCAACGACAGAGGCAGAATATGTTGCAGTAGCACTGAATTGTACAACAATTGTTTGGATCAAGCAGATGGTTAAAGACTTTGGTATTCAAGTTGACTATCCTATTATTATTCATTGTGATAACACCAGTACTATTAACATGTCTAAGAACCCTGTGATGCATGCAAAGACAAAACACATAGAGATCAAGTATCATTTTGTGAGAGAAAAAGTTGCAGACAAGGAAGTGACATTGGACTATGTAAGCACAAAAGATTAGCTGGCAGACATTTTCATGAAACCTTTAGCAAAGGATAATTTTGAGTATCTAAGGGAGAAGTTGGGAGTAATTCCCTCTCCTAAGTCTGATTAAAGAAAGTAGGAAGTACATCAGTTCTATATGACTGATGAATGGTTGACTACTCTACTTCTGGAGTAGTACCTGTGCATAATTCTTTATGGCACCCTTTAACATTGATGTCAATGGGGGAGTATATACCAACAAAAACAAGACAAACAAGGAAAACATACAAGGAGCTTATACTATGGGGGAGTAAAGGAACACAGTGGGGAAGTATGACAATCGGGGAGTTTACAGATAAAACACAGTCCATGAAACTGCAGCAATGTAGATGAATCTTTGTTGAGGGTATTCATAAGATTGTAAAAGAAAGAAGACACCATGAATAGAAGTTGTTTTCATCATATGTTTCCATCAATGCCAAAAGGGGAGATTGTTGGAGATGTGATTCTGAACAATTGATTGATTGTATGTTTGTCATTGATGACAACATATAATACACAGCAGCACTTTTGTATGTACTTATCCATATGATGACATGAAGACTTGTGTGGATAGATACATGTTGTTGACATGTTTATTATTCTATGTTCATACACATAGACTTAGATATGAATTTTCATTAAAGATATGTAATTATGTTATTGACGGTTACAGTTCAGGAGGAATAACGGTTTAAGGCTGACATATGTAACATGTTTATTGAGTTGCACCTATCTTCAGGATATGCGTGTGTATATTCATGATTAGTTATGAGTTTTTGATATTAATCTAAAGGTACCAAATGTATTTCAAGAAGATTACAAAGTTATGGTCAAATTGGTGAAGCCAACTTAGTGAAGCGACGCGTCTATTCAACATTGACTTGTGCGGTTGTAATTATGCTTGCACATTTAGTAGAGCCGACAAGGATGTTATGAAGAGTCGTCTAATAGGTCCCATGATCTCATAATTGGAGTATGTATTTATACAAGGTCATTTGTGATAAGAAGAGTTGCAAAAGCCAGAGATTAGAAAAGCAGAGCAGAGTGTTAATGCAGCAGAGCTATATTTATCACATGTTGATAATATAGATGTTTATGTTGAAGCATTCAGAATACATAGTAGATTGTTATATTTCTTTACAAGAGGTTAAAATATCGGTGCATAAAAGGAACTGATCAGACAAGCAGTGTCACAAACAACAGTTCATCTTGTTGATACAGTGTGTATCAAATAACCAGAAGGTTGTAGCCTTCACCACTTGGACAGTGAGTCCTCCACCCCTAATAGGGTTATTGTAAAAGACTCCTAATAGGGTCCGACCCTTAACCAGGTCAACTATACTACTACATTGTATTAAACAACTCCTAACAGGGTTAAAGAATCTTTTAACAGGGATTACTATAAATAGTATAGTTCTTTGTGGGTACTAATTCCCACCGAGGTTTTTACCATTTGGTTTCCCTGTAACCAAATTGATGTGTTTTTTAATGTGTTATCTGAATGTGCATTTAAGTTATATCAATCTGAATTAATAAGTGCAAAAGATTTAAAGTTACTGATAACTAATTCACCCCCCCCCCCCTCTCATTTATCCCTGAAGTATTTTAACAGATACCTCTAAAGTCCCAGAGATACAAGTTATAGGGACTAAGGAGGGAAGACAAATGCAGGCTGAGAAAATGGCATCGGTTGGGTAAACTAGACCTACTGGAACAACCGTGACCCCAATTTTCATGCTCCAAATTCCACTCCCAAAGGTAACATTTGGGGAGGTGATCATAGCGGCCCAAATGTTGAATCTTGGCCTGAAACCTCCCCCACCTCCAGAAAATACACAAGTATAAGAGAACATCCCAGCAATAGAGGTTGATGAACAATAGCAGGATGAGAGAAACCCTGGGGAAAAAAATGATGATCCTAACATTGTCAAGGATACAGACACTGGGGAAAAAGTGTTAGGAAACATTGAGAGGGGGGGGGGGTGAATCAGTGTTTAACTTAATAATTATATTTCATCCAATTAAACATAAATCAAATGAAAATTCAATGAAACATAACACATGAACACATAACACCATATATGATTACGGAGAACCTTAATCAGAGGAAGACTCTGGTGGGGATGGAACCCACAAAATAATTGTACTAGGTATAATGAACTTGTTAAGGTTCCTTTGCCCTATTAGAAGTAGTCTTTACAAAATGAGTAAAATGACCTAGTTAAGGGTCGAACCCTATTAGGAGTCTTTTACAATAACCCTGTTAGGGGTGGTGGACTCACTGTCCAAAGGACTCACTATCCAAGAGGTGAAGGCTATAACCTTTTGGTTATTTGATACACACTGTATCAATGAAATGAACTGCTGCTTTGACACTGTTGTCTGATTCAGTTCCTTGTAGGCATGGATGCTCTTACTCTCTTAAAGAGCTATATCATTATCTTACTTCATTATACTTCTACTCTGTAACTTTCTCTTACATAATATTCGCTATTCTCTCCCACTTGTAATATAACAAAAAATTACATACTCATATCTTTACAAACGAATAGGCACAACCCAAAACATAATACATAGTCAGCCTCTAAACACAAAATACAACACTTCCAAACAAGTCGGCTCAAGAATGATTAAAATAACATTAATTAAATCTTAACAAACATATATATGAAGGTGCATAGCCTTATCTTCTCAAACAAGTACACGCTGATCAAAATAGTAGCTGGCTCTTATGCTCTATCTCTGTCTCTGTCATCTGGACTACAGGTCTACCAATCTGCCTGTAACTTATCTGTACAGATGTTCTATACCTTGCATGTTTGGATATAACATGTATATACACCCTAGAGTATATACCTAAGCACACATGCCTTGGTGTGCTCTCTAACATGTGCACTGAGGTGCTGAAGTCTGTAACTATCTTGTTTGCTCTGTATTATACACTTAGTCATTTTATCCTCTAAGTTCTTTCTGATAGAACCTTAGTATGACTTTGTTTCCATGATTGACAACACAAATACAATTCATGCTTCCTTAGGAAGTCAACTTGCCAACAATCTCCCCCTTTGTCATTTATGGCAACAAAGGAATGTGGCTAAGTTACATAAAGTGACTTCTTACAAAAATGACTTTATATCATGACTTAATGATATATACATATATAATACTCCACATACATACATCACACACACATTCTATACTACTCCCCCTTTGACATTAATTACAAAGGTGTGCAAAAATTGTAATTCTTCTACTTACTTACTCCATATATACATCTGGGTACACAACTTGAAGAGACTGAATCTCTTTCTGCCAGAATGCTTCCATAGCATCAACTGTTTGTAAGTGCGCGCATAATGCATAAGTCAATTTTTCCATTTTCAAAAAATCTATGCTCAGGCCTTGATCATAAGTTTGCATTGTGTCATCAATCTGTTTGATGTTCTCAATAAGAACTGCAAGTGAACGCGCAAGTGCATTTGTCAACTGAGTTTGCCTAACTCTTATCTTGCTGATCTCCAGTTTTGCCTTCTCAATTTTGTCTAACTGACCTTGATAGAGATTGTTTCATATGTTCATGTCCTATGTAGAGTTCTCAATAGATTTTCTTCTATTTTCCACCATTTCTTCTGCTTCTGCAATCTTCTTGGAGTGCTCAGAAGTGAGCTTCACTCTGTCCATGCAATTAGCAATGATTTTCTTCCCTTTTTCTGCTAACTCTTTCAGTATAGATTGTCCAATCTTTAGAGAGTTCAGATCCAAGGTGAAGTTCTTCACTACTTCATTTAATCTTTCCTTCTTATACTCATCTTGTGCAATCTTAGTAGCTATCTCTACTAAGCTAGTGAAGTTGACTTGAAGTTTGTCATTACATTATCCACATGTTCAATAGTTTAAACTTTTGCAACTTTCTTGGCAGCAGGAACTAACTCATTCAAAATGTTTATTGATTCAATAAAACATGGGTTCTTCATCACATGTTTCTCCTTTTCCTTTTCCATGGCGAGGATGTTGATCTTAATGAGGTCTTCTTCTTCCCATGTGTCAAAACTAGCTGAGTCAGGAGTTAACCTTGACAACAATGAGGTGGATGGTGACAGAATAGTATTCTAACTTGTGTCTACAAATTCACTTTTGATATGTACCTCTTTGACTGGTGACTTATCAACTTGAGTGTCTTTTTCCTTATCCAAATCTATTGGATCAATTAAAGGAACTTCATTCTATTGTAGAGATGTATCATCGATGTTCATTGCTTCATCAACCTTATTCATATCATTATCCAAAGTTGTCATAGATATCTTGACATTGTCAACTATTATAGTATCTTCTGTATCTTTAGTTGTCTCAGAAGTTATTGTTACTATGGGCGCTGAGTCTTGTGGACCTATCATAGGTGCAATCTTAATTTCTGGAGTTGTGACTTGTTAAGGAGGAGCTAGAGTAGCTTTTTCTGTAGGTGCCATTGGTGGATACATATGTCTATCTATAAATACTTGGGAAAATGCTTTTTCGGTCTCCTTACCATCTTGCTCATATTCATTGTTAATTATTTGCAGAGTTCTTATCTTACTTTGGAGATGAGGCTTTACAAGATCTAGCAAAATATCCTTCTCATCATGTGAACAAACAGGTATAAGAGTATCCAAAGTTTCTTCTCTTATCTTCATATCTTCCTCAATAGCTTGTCTTTCCATAATCTCCAACAGGTTCCATAACTTGTCCGGTATTACTGTCTTAAGTTCAAGAACTGATTTCTTAAACTTGATCATATGAGATATGACCATAGAGTGTATCTTTGTCTTATCAATTTCTTGATATTTTTCATAGACTTTTGAAAGTGTATCCAATCTACCTTTATTTATGATCCTATTCTTCAATATGTTTAGGCTTGGTTTGAAGCCTACCTCAGGAGGTGCTTGTGTATGCTTTGTAGTGCTCCTTGTGGTTCTTGAAGATGGATGTCCTATAGCAGCTTTCTTTCTTTCTCTGGGTTTCTTGCTAGGAATAGAAGGTGGAGATGTACCCAAGTCAATGGTGGTAGCAGGCACAAATGTATTCTCCTCATTTTTCTTCTGTTTGTTCTTTTGAGATTCATCAGTCTTCTCAATCTTAACTTTAGAAATTTTGGCTTCTTTAGCCTTATTCAAATATTCTCTAGTGACTACATGAGATTTTAGTATATTAGATGGAGTTCTAGATGCTTTTCTTTTATTAACAACAAGTTTCAGTTCAATGTCCACTTCATTAGTCTTTTCTCTATATGTTCCCCATCTAGGTTCATTGGAGTCTTTAGGTGCTGACAATAGGACCTGTGCATATCCCTCTAGCACATGGTCTTCAACTTCATATCCTAGTGGATGAATCCATTTAGTTCTAGGCTCAATAGCCTCCATGCATGTGCAATCTGTTTCAACCATAAAACAAATTGTATCCTTGTACTTGTCAACTATGTTCTCAGATAGTCTGTACCTGCTTTGCATTTTTACCCTGAATATCTTTATGTCCATATCCATTTTGTCTCTTGCACTGCTTTCTACTATGGCTTTGAGAGATATTTGAGTCATTGTAGGTTTTCCTTTGTCTATTTAGAGATCTTCAACCTTACATACTATATGATGATACAAATAGATGATTAGTGATCCAAACCTGAATGTCTTGCTTCTGTCATGCTTGATGATTCTGATATTCTCAATCAACTGATCACACAAGATTTCACAAAGGTTGTACTGGGTGTTGTCCTTTACTATTCTAATTGCTGCAAGTACTATTGCTATTGATACACTATTCAATATGCTTGCTTGCTAGAACTTGTAACCAAGTATCATTGTCATGAGTTTGATGTCATCCTCCTTGATGGGATCTACTGTCATACCACACCTGTCACTTCTTGACAAACAAATTTTCTCAATCTGCTTCTTAACATCTTTACCAGTGGGAAATAATAGTCCAGTCATTGAAATTCCGGTCAACTGAAGGATTAGGTCTGCGGTGATATGGACAGGGACATCACCAACCCAAAATAAGTCATCATGGATTCTTCTCAACATAATCTTCACCCAATCTGGTTCATCAAACTCGTGCGCATTCGAATATTTGATAATAGGGTTATCTTGTAGGTGTACAAATTCATCTTTGAATGTGAAGTCCTTATTTAGCATTGACACCATGTGAGAAGCTATATTATCATCTCCTAGTGATTCCTTCTTGCAGTATATGTATGCGCGGATATCTTCCATGCGAACTACACCAATCATGGTTTTAGAGAACGCCCCTTCCACATCATCCAAAATAGACTTGAATGGATGCTTCTTGAATATGAATCTCTTCCTCTCTGCTACATCAAAAACTACTGGAGTTGCCATTACTTACTTGGTGAATGCTTAAGTAGGGTTTCTGCGAATTTCTAAAATAGCGCGACGGCTAGGGCTTCGTTTCAAACTAATTAACCATTTGTTCCAACTTTCAAACTGCTATGTCTTTGTGCCTATATGTCTAGTGCTCCAATGCTCTTCAATTTCTTGCTCTTCGAATGTAAATGTGAGAATGATCGAATACAAAGTTCTTTTTATACTATCTACTGCATTTAATGCTTGCAACCATACATAGAGATTTTCAAAATTTGATCCTAATGCAATTTAGATAATGCGTGAATGCTCATAGCTATAATCTAAGCTTTTAATCATGAATCCAAAGGTGCATACTCAGAAGTGAGTACACCAACCGTGGAGGGGTTTTGAGCTAGAATAGCTCCCCCTAAGACCAAGTAGGTCTATTCAAGTAGAAGTAGAGGGTGCATCCACTGAGGATGCATCAACTACTTTGTCAACATCTTTGTCATTCTTTACTTCAACCCAAATTTTTCTTAAATCTTCATTTTCTTTGACAAAATTGACTTCTCCTTCCTTATTCCATAATGAATCTTCTAACCTCTTAGTGCTTTCCTATCTTTGCGCTCTAGATCTGCAATGTTTAGAGATGTGTCCAACCTTGTTACAAGAGTGGAAAATAACTAGAGGCCTGATATTTTTAGGCGCACTAGTGTGAGTTACCAATCTGCATTGTTGTGTTGTGTGTCCATTGTAGTTGCATATCTGACATGTAATGTTCTAAGGACTTCTAACATGTTTTTGAGGGTATCTTCTTTGATTTTGATTTCTTTGACCTGATTTGCAATGTGTAGCCATGTGACCAAAATTATTACATGAATAACAGTAACCATTAAAAGGTCTTACCTCTTTACAATCTCTTGCCAAATGACCGTGTTTGTTGCATGCATAACAAGTTCTTTCAACTTGTTTGATTTCCCTTTTAGGTGATTTCATTTTTACCTCTGTAGTATCTTCAACATTCTTAGTTTCTAAAGATGCTTCAAGTGATTTCTCTTTCTCTTGTGATGATCTGAATTTATCTTGTGTTGTACTGAATCCAAGACTAGCAGTGTCGCCTTTCTACCTTTGTGCATTGAGTTGAGATTGAATCAAATATGAACTTGTGTGAAGTTTATCAATTTTATACTTTGCTTCTGTTAATTTTGATTCCAACTTCTTCTTTATGTTTTAAAATTCTAGAACTTTCAAGTTTTCTTTTGTTGAAGTACAGCTCAACATCTATGATGGAGATCGATGTAATATTGACTTGCACTATTTTATTTCTGTACTTGCCTTCAATCAATCTATTATGGGTTATATGTATATGAGTGAGAAGACATATTGATGGATAGACA
>MU227379.1:843252-859143 GCA_018584345.1 Thuja plicata | reverse complement strand
ATATAATTATGTATGTATGTATGATAAAATATGTAATAATAATAATAAACTCAATTATTATTATTATGTATATTCATATATATATATATATATATACATATAACTCATAAATCATTCTATTGATTGAAATTATCATCCATGATTATGTTTATCTGATCGAAGCTATAAACATCAACAACTTTTAAGAGTTCATCTTCCAATTGCTTGCTTTCTTTGATCTTGTCTCCAAAGGTGTCCTAGTTGTCTGTAAGTTGTTCCTCCAGATCTTCAAGTTTATCTTTTAGAGATTTATTCTCTTCATTAAGTTTCTTTAGCATTTGTCCTAGATCACTTGTAGAACAATCTTTCAGATATTTTCTGAGTCTTTTGATAAGTATTTGAGAGCCATCATTTTTCATTCTTAGTTCTTCATTTTCTTTCTCAGATCTGTCAAGATCTTCAAGAGCTGCTTCAAGATTCTTTTTCATATGTTTTACTTCGGTTGAGTCCATGATCTCCTCAAGTGGTTAAAGTTTCTTTTAGAGGACCAGAGCTCTAATACCAATTGTTAGGAAACACTGAGAGGGGGGGGGGGTGAATCAATGTTTCACTTATTAATTATATTTCAGGGAATTAAACATAAATCAAATGAACATTCAATGAAACATAACACATGAACACATAACACCATATATGATTACAGAGAACCTTGATCAAAGGAAAAATCTGGTGGGGATGGAACCCACAAAATAATTGTACTAGGTATAATGAACTTGTTAAGGTTCCTTTGCCTTGTTAGAAGCAGTCTTTACAAAATGAGTACAATGACCTGGTTAAGGGTCAGACCCTGTTAGGAGTCTTTTACAATAACCTTGTTAGGGGTGGTGGACTAACTGTCCAAAGGACTCACTGTCCAAGAGGTGAAGGCTACAACCTTTTGGTTATTTGATACACACTGTATCAATGAAATGAATTGCTGCTTTGCCACTGCTGTCTGATTCAGTTCCTTGTAGGCATGGATGCTCTTACTCTCTTAAAGAGCTATATCATCATCTGACTTCATTATACTTCTACTCTGTAACTTTCTCTTACATAATATTCATTATTCTCTCCCAATTGTAATATAACAAAACATTACATACTTATATCTTTACAAACGAATAGGCGCGACCCAAAACATAATACATAGTCGGCCTCTAAACACAAAATACAATGCTTCCAAACAAGTCAGCTCAAGCATGATTACAATAACATTAATTACATCTTAAAAAACATATATCTGAAGGTGCATAGCCTTATCTTCTCAAACAAATACACACTGATCAAAATAATAGCCGGTTCTTATGCTCTGTCTCTGTCTCTGTTATCTGGACTGCAGGTCTACCAATCTGCCTGTAACTTATCCAAACAGATGTTTCATACCTTGTGTGTTTGGATATAAAATGTATATATACCCTGGAGTATATACCTAAGCATGCATGCCCTAGTGTGCTCTCTAACACATGCACTGAGGTGCTGAAGTCTGTAACTATCTTGTTTGCTCTATATTCTACACTTAGTCATTTTATCTTCTAAGTTCTTTCTAACAGAACCTTAGTATGACTTTGTTGCCATGATTGACAACACAAATACAAGTCATGCTTCCTCAGGAAGTTAACTTGCCAAAAAAAAGATACAAGCACCAGTGGAGTAAGTATTTCCGGTTAACTTAAGGATACAAGGAAGGAGTCAGAAATGGCTCATAGTGTCGAAGGGGCGCAACAAGATCCTGGGGTGAAATCATAGGAACAAATTCTTGATGCAAATCCACCCCTACCACCACAATGGCTGGTGTATTCTCACAAAAGAAAGGCCCCAGTGATGTGCAAGGCCCATCTCTCCTTAGCAGAGATGATGGCGCAAATACAAGACCCTCCCAAGACCAAGAAAGCCTGGACAGTCCATACTCTTCGGACTTGGCCGGGTGGAGAAACAGTCATAGTAATTGCAACACCTTCCCTAGGTGTAGATGAAGCAATGACTAAGGCTGATGAGTACTCCATCACTGAGGTATCAATAGGGAAGAGAGGGAAACATGGTGAAATCAACCTGTTGAAAGAAGCGACCAAGGTGGTGGAAGCTCATTATGAAAAGGAGGCCCAAAAATTTAGGGCAAATAAGGAAAATAATGCAGTTCTCATGGGGTTTTTGATGGAGCTTGCACAACCTCTTACTTCCATTCCCGTAGGAACCTCCACGTCTGACGCACCACTCCCTCAGAGTGACATAGATTCATTCAGGGAAATGAAAAGAAAAGCCCAAGCAGTTGACGAGTGGGTGATAAAACATGTGGGAAATGTCCAGCATTTCATAACATCCACACTCCCAGAGTTGTATGCGGATAGCAATATTCTACATCGGGTTGAAACTACTATCTCCATCTAGGAAGGAGATATCAAAAACTATAAAGCGTGAAAGGTCAAAATGGAAGAGCTCATCGACATCAGGGAAGAAATTGTCTTTGAAGTTGGGATTCTAGGAGAGGAATCTTTTGACTTTGTCTGAACCCAACACTCCAAACTTGACCTCACATCACATTAGGGATAATCAAGCAACTGGTAGGGGCTATATGTGACAAAGTCCAGGAAGTTCAATATTATTTCAATTTATACAAGTCATTCATTTCAAAGGTCTCCAGAGCTGATCCCTTCAGCACTGAAACATGCACTCCGGAAGAATATGTCCTTGGAAATTTTGATGAGCTGATGGAGTCTCGGTATGGATCCTCAGAGGGAATTGATGGAACAAAATTCGTGAGGCTTACTCACATGGTGCTTCAAAGTCATGACGTGACCAAGATGGCCATGGAATTTAAGGCAAATTTTCTAGATTTGGAAGAGCAGGTGGAGGCGGCCAAATACCACTGGGCCAGCCTTAAGGACATAGACAAAGATGGGATTGTGCGGCTCCTGCAAACATTCAATGATACTAAAGAAAAATAAGGTCCTCCAGATTTTCGAGATGATCATCAGGAGATGTAGTTTGTGTATTCTTTCATTCTTTTGGAATGCAATTTCGTGGATCCCAGAATTTTGTATCCCACATTTTTGTTTTCTTTAAGTGACCCATGTGCCAGTTCCCAAGGCCGATCGGTCACTTTTAAGGCAGTCAATAAAAGGGTGTCATAAAATAGGTAACCGCAACAAGGCACATCGGCTCAACAAAAAGGTTCTGACAGATGGTCTTGTCGAGGCAACGCTTCAATGTTACACCTAGCACATCGGAGATAGGGTGCCACTTTGACATTTATGAGGCATGTAGCCTCAATCCCTAGGGGAATGGATTTCTTCTTTTCTCCTCTTAGCTCTCTCCTCGAGGCCAATTCTTCCACTCCTCTTTTTTTATCTTACTCTTCTGACATGTTAGGCCTTTTCTATCTCGAGGTCTTTTGTAGCATGGCATAGGTAGTACCAGCCACCAAAAATAGTATTATATTAAGTAAAGCATGAAATAAACTAGGTTAAGTTTTAGGTAAAATCTTGTGTATAATTTTTAATTCTGACCTCATTCCAAGGGTCAACAAAATTGAGGATTTTGAAGTCCATAGCTAATAGCAATTTGGTTTTCTCAGTTCTTAGTTGTAGAGCTCAATGCTCCTCCATTTTAAAACTTTCAGTAGATAGATCTCCCTTGGAGTCGCCATTGTAACACGCACCAGTGCTTGCTGGAGATATTTTAATAAAGAAGGAAGGGTTCTATTAATGAAGTTGTTAGCATTCTGATCTCTGGGTTAACGGTATTTTATGCTTTGTGTTCTTTATGTCCTTTGCTCTTATACTTCAAGTAGATTAATGACCTCTTTTTCCTTCGCTATTGATTAAAATTGAGCTGATGGTCCTATGTTTCTTCGGTATTTAGTGTAGCATGTTAGAGCATTTTTGATGTTTTGAATTTTTAAGTATAACTATAGGTAGATGAAATACTTCTAACTATGCATTATCTTTTGAATTTTATTTGTCAAATGAATGTGCACTTGTAGGAAACCCCACTTACTTTAATCCCTGGAGAAGATGAGTTAAGATAACCAGCTATCCCCCTCAAAAAAAATAGTCACATTTCCCAATTGAGCCCCCACACTGTCGAGACCTGACTCTCACATGCTTGGAGGCCTGGGGAATCTCATTTCCCCAAAAAACCTTTATAGGAAAAGTTGGCCAGTATCCCGATACCCAGTGACAACTTACATCTGTTGGTGGACCGGTCACAAAGTCCCGTCAACAGAAACTGGCGCTAGGAGGGCATGAAATCGTCCCCCTCTAAGGATTCTGATTTTACACCACCCGAGGGTTCCCCGAGCCATATTTTTAAGATTCAAGCCTTCAGTGGGATTGGATCATTTTCACCAGCCAGATTTGAAAGAGTTCTTAGATCAACTCCCAATCCCAGACGGTTTTTTGAACTCAAGCCTCCTGCTTGAAAGAAATAGACCTAGAAAGCCAAGTCAGCCACCATTATCCGGGGATCTATCATACCACAAAAAATCAAGTCCCCCAGATGACTTCAGGGACTAACGCTCAACCTAGTCAAAATCCAACACCCCCAGGGTGCATATTTTGGAACTATCGAGTCCTCAATGGAAACATTTTTGGGTGCAGTCAATGATCTAACTTCGCACCCAGAAAAGATTTGTCCCTGATATGAGCACTTAGGCTCGCGAACTGTAGAAGAGCATTTTCAGGCATACAAAGATTCCATGAACTGACATCAGATCCAACATCAAGATGTTGTGATAGAAATTTTTCCTCTATCCCTAGGATAGAACAAATTGAACTGGTACCTTAACCTTCCTGCTAACTCCATCAACAGTTGGCAGGACATGGAGGACGCCTTCCTAGCTACCTTCTGCATACACGTGGACCCAACATGGTCCCATAGCTAGTTCATTTCTATCAGGAAAGAACTGAATGAACCCCTTGTAGCATTTAACCATTGGTTCCAATGCGCCTTGAAGCAGTGCATGGGCCCCTTCATCCCATCCGTGGATGTGACTATCCAGAATTATCTCAACATGATGGACCCCTTCGTTGCCACTCTCCTCTAGAGAACCACTACCCCAGGTGACTGGGATACTTTGGTGAAGGTTTACAAAATCCCCAGGCGAGATTGGGCAGAGCATGCCATTTAACATGATACTTAGCGAAACTCCCTGCACTGGAGGATATAACCCCAATCAAGCAATGGGTGCTTTAGCGATGGCCATGAATCCCCCACCACCACTGATAGATCAGCAGGCTCAGTACATATATCCATCTCAGACCCAGATAACACTGGGTCTGGAATCATTTTCCTGGAACCAGCTGCAGAAAATGCAACAACCACAGACACAACCACCCAAAGTGCCTTTCTTCTAGTCATCCACGGCTGGATGATTGCCACCCTTGACTCTAGCGAATGTTGCCGCTTTCCCAGGGAACCAACAACAACAACCATCACACTATGATGTGAATACCCAGTTGACCACCAAGGTTGAATCCCTCTAGAAAATGTTGTCCACACTAACTATGGACATGGGTCAATTGAAGGCAGGGTCCTTTGCTCCCCACAACACCAATTCCCAGAGAGGGAATATTTTCTCTGGCCAACAAAAAAATAATGCTGGAGGAAGAAATTATAACAATGGGCCTTGGTATAATCAATAATAATGGAATAATAATGTTAGTACCGAAGGCCCACCTCCAAACCAAAACACCAATCAGAGTGGTGTTGGACCGTCCCATTTCACACCAGTCACAGACTTCCAGCCCATGACCAACTGGTGTAGATTGCATGACATAGGCTCTCACAATGAGGTAAAATTTTCCACGCTAGAGAAAGTCATTATGATTTTCTAGGTGGACAGACAATAAGCTTCTGATCCTACTCCCCTAGAGCCTCCTATACAAGAGTCCACTCATAGTGCCTTCGCCTGTGAGATCGTCTTCTTTGGAATAGGCAGAGAAGACAAAGAAGAACCTGAACTAAAGGGGTTCTTTGATGAATCTATTCTGGCCTTTGAGACCAATTCCTTTACCAACCCACAGACTCCCTACAACACTCAGAGTTAGGCTAGTAAGGGACCAATTTACACACCCATACCTCCCAAGGACACTCCTCCCTAAGACAACATGACTGATCAATTTGTACCTCCAAAAGGCCCTGGCTCTAACCAAGCTAAGGACCCAGCTGAGGCAAGCCACCAATTCTCAAGAGGAAGGTTCGACATCACGAAGGTATTAGAACAAACCACCACCTCCATGACCTTGATGGAGGTTTTGCTGAACTGTCCCAAGCAAAAGAAGTCTCTTCTAAAGCTCTTGGGAAACTTGGAAGTCGTTAGTCGCCCACCCAAGCCTGTCTCTTTTGAGGATGCCAACTCAGCTATCTTCCAAGGAAATACTGAAGATCCTCCCTTCTTTCTGGGTTTGAATGTACAAGGGAAAATCATACACAATTGCCTAGTAGATTCTAGGGCTTCGGGCAACATCATGCCTTTATCTATGTGCCAGAAGCTTGAATTCTGACCCACCCCATCTAATGGTGCAGTAATCCAACTAGATAATACTATTGTAAAAATGGTGGGTAAACTTAAGAACGTCTAGATTCAACTCATCTAGGACCCCAGAATAGCTAGCATAACTCACATCCAAGTGGTGGACATCCCAGAGACTTATGGGATGTTATTACATCAGAATTGGTCGAAGTCCCTAAACGAAAATTTCTCGACCGACTTTTCCCACTTATGGCTCCCCTGGGAAGGATAATCTAACTAGATCTGGGTTGAAAGTGAGCCCTAGATGAAATAGGCCCTCACCAAAGTCAAGAGGGTGAATGAGGTCCTCTTCTCTGAGACTTCCCCCCGGGGTGTACCAACCCCTTGAGATCTTAATACTTGATTTCACCCCTGGGGAGGATCTCATAGTTTCACAGAGAACCCATGACTTGGAAGAAAAATTGAGGGTTGAGGTTAACTCTCAGGGTGTTGTAGCGACTGCTGCCACACTCTTATCTGGCACTTGGTGCCGGGTGCACTGCCAAAAACATTTAGAACTAGAGTGTGAACCTTTCCTTGCCACTTCTACCTGGCATATCAATACCCTCTAGAAGAAAGAACACATAGTTGATTCCCCGGGACCTAGTGCTCCTACTGAGAGCACCTTTTTGGCACCACATGCCCAGGGATCCTAATCAAAAATCTCTCTGGAGGCAAACCTCACCCACATAGCATCAGTGCCAAAGGAAACTCCTCCCAATCCTCCCAAAATCAATCCAAAGACCACTTCATCTTCCTAGCCCCAGATAACAAATAATGACTTGTGGACCCTTAAGGTCGACGGGTCCCGATCCAAATAGGGCTACAGGGCCAGAGTGGAGTTGATCAACCCATGGGGAAAATCCTTCCTCGCATCCTACAGGCTATAGTTCAACTACACTAATAACATTATAGAGTATGAGGATTTGGTCCTCAGACTCCTATTTGCACTAAGGAAAAGAATCGCTCGCCTCCAGGCCCTGGGTGATTCAGAGTTGATTGTTAAAAAGGTCCAGAGTCATTACACTTGTCACAATAAGAGGTTGGCTACATACCGCAACTGGGCGTGGAGCCTTTTTAAGGATTTTTAGGCCTTTGGCATTGATCTTATTCCCTAGAGATGGAATTATGTCTCGAATGCCCTTGCTATTTATGTCAGCACACTTGAGCCCATGGCTAGCTTGCAACTCTGGATATTCTATATTTAGATGATCCCCACCTCCTCCATTCCAGACAATGTCACCCATTTTCAAGTCTTTGAGGATGATCAACATATCCTAGCCTTCATGGCCAATGTTGGTGTCTTTGAGGACCAGATAGTGGAAGAAAGAGAACATGATGATACTAGACAGGGTGATGAAGATGATGGGATCATGGACCTACCAACCAACACCATCTTGAAAGGGATGGTTGCACTTGAAAAAATATTCGACTTGAACCCTTGGGGCAAAGAAAAGATATCATCCTCCTCTGAGGGAGGAAAATTTGAGAAAGTGAACATCATCCAAGCCAGTGAAGAGAAAATGATACACATTGGCACCTCCTTCTCCCCTGAGGAAAGGGAGAAGATTCTCGCAGTTCTTTGAGAATACATAGATGTAATCGTGTGGGGGTATGAGGATTTGAAAACCTATGATACATCCATTATGACTCATACTATCCCACTCAAACCTGATTCTAAGCCTTTATGGCAAAAGCAATGGCTGGTCAACCCACTGATCGAGCCTCTAATTTATCAAGAGGTTCAAAAATTACTATTGGCTTAGATAATCTTTCCAATCCAGCATACTACATGGGTTTCCAACCTAGTCCCTATAATGAAGAAAAGTGGCAAAATCTGCCTTTGCGTGGATTTCTAAAATTTGAACAAAGCTTCTAAGAAAGATAATCATCCTCTCCCCTCATTGGATGAGGTATTGCAAATTGTGAACGGATCACAAATGATGTCTTTCTTGGATGGGTACTCCCGGTATAACCAAGTCATGCTTAAATATGAGGATAGAGACAAAATGACATTTACCACCAAGTGGGGAACATTTGCCTACCTGAGAATGCCCTTTGGCTTGATTAATGTAGGGGCCACATTTCAAAAGGCCATGGACATTATGTTCAAGGGCCTTGTGAACCAGTGTATAATCATCTACATGGATGATTTGACAATCTTTTCCTTGGACAGGCGTGATCATTTCGCCCACCTCGCCCAGATTTGTGAGAGATGTCACCGGTATGGAATATCCCTCAACCCTTAGAAATGCATATTTGGGGTCACTAAGGGGAATTTCCTCAGTCATATTGTCTCTGAGAAGGGTATATCCATTGACCCTAAGAGAGTTGAAGTGCTGCTAAACCTACAAATGCCCGGTAGCAAGAAAGAAATGAGGTCTTTCTTTGAAAAGATCAACTTTGTCTGGTGATTGATCATGGGATTCATCGAGATCGTAAAGCCACTCAATAAAATGATGAAGAAAGATACCAAAATTGAGTGGAGTCCTGAAGCAAAGTGGGAATTTGCCTAGATTAAACAGATGATAATAGAGGCACCAATTCAGGCTATTTCAAACTATTCCCTCCCTTTTTACATCTATTCATTTTCTTCACCGCATTCTACCAAGGCAGTTTTGACCCAAAAGGTTGAAGGGGAAGAACGACCAATAGCTTTCATGATTTCCCCCTTTAAGAAAATTGAAATCTTGTATTCACCTTTAGAAAACAATTCTTTTCTCTTGTTTTCACCATGAAGAAATTCTAGCATTATATTCTCCGGAGTAAAGTGCATGCTATCATCCCGGACCGAGCAGTAGAATCTTTGTTGATGCAGAGTGAGTTGGGTAAGAGACAAGGGAAATGGATGGCCATCCTCCAGGAATATGATTTGGAAATGCAACCCATGAAGATAGTCCAAGGCCAGGGACTATGTAGGGTGATGGCAGAAGAGACTCCCCACATCGAATGTCAGACATACACCATGGATTCCATCACTCGAGATCCATGGTACACAGACCTGGTGTACTTGTTTTTGAATAAAAGATGCTTAGAGGGATTTCCCCCAAACAAACACCATGCCCTATAATTGAAAAGTGCACACTTTATGATAAAAATGCCACACTTTTTCGCAGGAACTATGAGGGAGTGTACCTCCGGTGCATTGATAGGGTTCAAGCTGCAAATATAATCAAAAAATTTCATGGGTAGTTTGGGAAGAGGCATGGCTCAGCTGACACCATCACTCATCAGATTCTCTAGGCCAGATACTATTGGCCATGTATCTTTAAAGATGTCTACACTCACATCAAGAAGTGCCACACTTGCCAATCTGTGGCACATCATGAGTGGAACCCGGCTATGCCTTTATAGTTAGTCTTTGAAGCTATAACTTTTGCCCAATGGGCATTTGACTTTATCAGGGAAATTAACCTCAACTCATCTGTTAACCACTGGTACATTCTAACTGCTACTGATTGCTGCACCGGGTGGTCCAAAGCAATACCTTGTAAAAAAACACTGCAGATGTCATAAAATTCCTGGAAGAAAACATCGTCACAAGATTCAAAATGCCCTTTGCTATAGTATGTGACAATGGTCTGGTGTTTTATTTGGCACAATTACTTGAATGGACCTATGACCAGAAGATCACTCTAAAATTTTCCATAAACTATTACCCCCAAGAGAATGGTGTGGCTGAATCAACTAACAAAAATTTTCTTGAAGTGATCAAACATCTATTGGAACAGAATCCTTGGGACTAGCACCAAAAGCTAAGATTCTCCCTTTGGGTGGATTTTATTCAAGTTAAGGCTTCCCTAGGGACATCCTCATTCCATCTAGTTTATGGCAAGAACCCAGTGTTCCCCATTAACTTACAAATCTTGGTTTTATAGTTCATGGAGTAATTCAACAACCGAGACAGTATTGTGGAGGTTCGACTCCTAAACCTGGTGCGAATGGAACAATAAATATTTTAGAAATGGTCCTCTTGTGGGATAAGGCCTAGGAAAAGAAAGGAAAGCACACCAAATTCCAAGGGCTCTGGCTCGGACCATACTTGATTTTAGAGATCTGCGCGGCAAATACCTATTGCCTCAGTACCATGACCGAGGAAGTCATCCCATTGCCCGTCAATGGACATTTTCTCATGCATTACTTTGAATGAGGTGGGTTTGTCTAGAGTTGAACTATATATAAATTTTCTTTCTTGTAAATATTTCCTTCCTAGTGCTCCATTTGGAGTGCCTTGTCTTGTAAATAGTTTTATTGGCCATCCTCCGGGACCGCCCCTTTTATTTTCATTTTTTTCGGCTTTGCTCTTTCTTTTTGGGGTCCCCTATGTTTTTCTTCCCTTTTGTAGGCTGGTATGCTTCGCATAACATCTAATCTCCAGAATGGCACCTTTTACATTACGGTGAACTTAGAATCTATTGTTAGCATGATGGAATTGGTCCAATCTTTGGAGTTATTTAATAAGTTTGGTAACAAGATGTGAGAAATCTTCATCAGATTCATCCCCAAAAGTCTGGAAATCAGTTAAATCAAAATAAAAAGGAACAAGTAATCAGACACACCGAGAGTAGATCAGTTGCGCTAGTTTGCTGTCCCAAGTCTAAAAAACATTTAAATTCTTCCTAGGTCTAGAGTTTTCTTCCCTATTTAGCAAATCGAAGTGGATGGAAGGGTGAAAGAAGTACCGCGATTAAAATTAGCTAAGCTTAAGGTTAATGATGAAAGAAGTACCACCCTCCTATCCAGAAAAGAATAAAATGATAAGGAAAGAAAATGATGGAGAAACTCTGGTATCCAGGGGAAACAAGAAAATTTGATGACTTTAGATTGATATATCTAGCACCTCTTCTCTGCTTCTCCTAGAGGTCATCGGCTTGATTTTCTTTCAAAACACACACTTCACAACTAACAAAAGACTAGGGATTGAATCATGTATGGGTCGGGTTTTCTCAAACACTTTACACCTTACGAGTGGGATGCTCTAGGTAACGATTGATTCTGGTTTTGCTAACCAGAGGTTCCATATTTCTCAAATGCGCTAAGACATTCATCCTAGATAGTCACCATTTGTTATGCCCTGCATACGTGTCCCTACATTTTATGTTGAAAATGTTGGTTCCCCTCTTTTTGCTTTGGCTCTTGCCTTGTTTTCCATATTTTCTTTATTTTCTTCTCAGGGTTTTCCCTCCCGCGAGGTTTGTTTTCTTTTTTTCTTGTCTTTCATGTCTTCGGGACCCAGTCTTGGAGCTTTTTGTTCTTTCTAGAGCTAGATTCTAGACTCTAGGATAATCCACCATGATGTCTTCTCCTCACGAGAAGGTATGGTTGCATGGAATCCCCAGGCCCAGAGTCTAGAGGTTTGCCTATTCCAGAGTTTGCAAAGAAAAGGGTAACTTGCTTTTACCTTGGGTATAAATAGGAATTACACATCACTTTTACAGTTACCGTGATTAAACATTTGTGCATCCAGAGTGAATTGAAGTGAATTAAGGCAATTTTAAACTGCTTTTGCTCCCACATTTAGTGGTTTTTTACCAGTGATTTTTCCATGATTGTTCACGGTAATCCCCGAGGTTAGCTTGTGGCAAGGTGCCTCCCATGCCTACCTTCTCTGTTATACTCACTTCTGAGGTAGGCTCTCGGCCATAGTCTAGTCATTTTTTTTCAGTTTTTTGGTTTTGTTCTCATTTCGATCTTTGTTTCTATTTTCTGTCTGGTTTTTTCTCGTTGTCTTTGCCGCATCTTGTGGCGCTAGTCTTTTGTCGCCTCCTGTTGGTGGGTTGGCACTGGCAGAGGGTTGTCCACCCTCTACATAGTTGTAGCATAGGTGGTTTCTGTGCGTTCTGCATGGTGTTGGTTGTTTGTACATTATGTAAACTTTGTAAGTTGTGTGTATATATTTTGGCTTTCAACTCTTTGTGAATCCCTGTATATATCCTATGTATATCCTTATGGTTTGGGGTCGAGTTCACTGTGCTCTTGTCTAGTTTTCCAAATTTTGTGAGCTCACCCACATGACGGAATACCACCTGGTTGGAACTCGACTCTTGGCAAGTTTCAACCATCGCGTTTTCTCTCTGCCATCGAGACAATTTTTATTACGCATTTTTTTCCCATGCACACATTTAAGATCCACCAAGTGGCCTTCATACCATGTGTATTCGAATAGTTGGCGCTACTATCACCATAACTCCCATTTATTGCATGGCCATGTGACGCCCACGTGAACTTGACAACTCCTCTTCCGGTCACCTCTCCCAACGGTTAGTTTTCTGGACTCTAGGTCCTATGTCCTCGCCCAGCCTATATCTTACTTCCATCAAGTATGTTGAAACCCTTGGGCCCAGATGGTGGTCAAATTCCTAAGTCAACATCATATGCATATCTTTCTAAATTTTAATGCAAACTAACTTTTTAGGTGAAGTGCACAATGCGGTGGTAAGTTCTCTGGAATCCAGAGTAGCATTTTTATCTCATAAGAATTCTGACGGTTGCCTTACCTTGCCGGTTTTCAAACATCACACTTTCACTATGTTAGAGGCTTCTACATCCTCACCACTCGGGAGTCCATATCTCCGCACCATGATAGTCACCAGTGCAACTGTCAGATATAAGATTGAAAGGGCCCTAGAAAAGATTACCCTCAACATGAAATATTTGAAGGACAATACTATTGCAGGATCAATGATCGAATCCAAGGTCCAGTTGGTCACCGAAACTAGTGTTGGAATGTGGGAAGAGATGTAGGCCCTAGTCAAAATGATGTTCATCCAACGAACGGTCAGGGACCAATTGGCCATCAATGTTGGAGAATCTAAGATTCTGAAGGCCGCTTGCTTCTCATGTTCTGTGCAAGCCCTAAAACTTGTTCTCACTCTGGCCACACATTATAGCTCCTCCATCTAGGCCATCATGCTCGCTGCCCTGGTCCCAACCAGATATCCTACACCCATGGTTTCCCTAGATGCTGCAAATTTTTAGGTAGGTTTGGGGATCCCCTAGTTTGATGAAGAAAACGTCGTCACCCAATCTGATGCATTAACACAATTTCAACAGCTAGAGGTTATGGCCCAGCAATATCTAAATAACAAATGGCTGAAGACCCCAAAGAAAGATTCCAAATGAATGAAGTTGGAAATCCCCATATCTGAATTCAAGGAAAGCATTCAGATGGGGATCATAGCATTATGTAAGATTTTTGGGCAACCCCATGCCCAGGAATTCTCAGGATGGATGTATTACTTTCTACTCCGCATCTCCACCGGTGAATAGTATTTTGATTGGTCCGCCATCATTTCAAACCATATGGACTCTCAATTCCTTCAGGTGGCTCGAACCTCCAAATTTTATATGATGTCCTATGTTCTCTGGGCCCTAGCGCAACAACATCCCTTCACAAATGGGTTGCTCACATAAGGTGAACTCGGGGTTGGCCCGGGGCAAAAGGCTCCCTAGGATTATTTCCCACAAATCCAATGTGAAGCTAGTTTCCTAAGCTTCTGCTGAGTGAATGATGTCTTCGTTTACTAAAACCTTCTCACACCTACCCAGGATGTTAGGTACTACCTCTCTAAGGAGGAAATGGATTTGGTTAGAAGTTATGGCCACTACTACATCCAGTTCTGGCATCATACTTACTTTTAGGTAACCGAATTCTTCAGGAAACCCTATTTGTTGCCCAAACACTGTGGGAACAAAATAATCCTTTTAGAATATTATTAACATATGCTAGAGCTGCACGCCTTGTACACTATAAAGAAGGTGGTGAATTTTCCATTCCCAATCACTTGTGGGAATTACACATGTAGTCTGGCCACAACCAAAGAGGAAGACAACGAGCTTAAAATCATGGGCTTAACAGAATTATATCTGGCGCGAAAGAACTCTGATCAGCTAGGAAAAATTGCAATGGTACTTCGCTGGGCATTGAAGCCCCACAGATTCCAAATTGAGGACTTCTGTGAAGATTTCCAAGATGATTTTGAATTTTGGAGCCGGCACTTCATCCAGATGACAATGGGGATGATGGAGAGGTTGAAGCTTTGAAAATTCACAGATGACTTTTCGGACACCGGGTCCACAGTGGACCCTCAATACAAAGAGAAGGGAATAGACAAGATGGCTCTCCCTCTGGTAGATTGGAACACCTAGGAGGGGCCAACTATTTAAGATATCACTCACGACATGGTCAAGTGTAGCCATGAGTATTTCAAGAAGGCATGCCCGGGGAGCACACGTAGAGTTGGCTCAACGGTGCAAAGATTGACTTCCGAAGCCAGAACCTCTTCCCAGGGAGAGGATAAAGGTAAAAGAATAATGGGGACCCCATCAAAAACCCCATCTACTATCCTCAGGGAAGAGAAAATACAACAGATGCTGGTGGTCTCCCAGCAGATGAAAGATAAATTAATCACATGGTTGGCCACCCCGGTGCTCATGACTGGGTCCATTTTTCCTCCCTCTTCCCCTTCGACTATAGCATTGATGGTCCAAGAAAAAAGAGCTGGAGTGGAAGAGGAGCATGCAACTCTAATGGATGCAGGGCCCCCTTTGGTAACCAGGAGAAATAAAAAGAAAACTAACTCTCAACCAAGGGCGGAGCCAGAACTTGGGATGCCAAGCATCCCAGAAGTACAAATTGTTTCTTTTGACTCCCTAGAGCTAGAGAAAGAACCTAAGGACATCCCAGAGAATCCCCCTCCCCATGATGAATTTGATGATGTATTTAGAACTGAAGAGTTTGGAAACTTGCAAGGGGACATCATACAATCAGCGGAAGAAATTGTTGCACAGGATGAACTCCTGGAGCAAGAGCCTGCACAAGAGAAGGAAGCCCGGGCAGAAGAAGAAAATGGATAGGAATAGATGGATACCTTTGAAGTCCCAGAGATATAGGTTACAGGGACTAAGGAGGGCAGACAAACGTAGGATGAGAAAATGGCATCGGTTGGGGAATCTAGACTTATTGGAACAACCATGACCCCAACTACCGTACTCCAAATGCAACTCCCAAAGGTAACATTTGCAGAGGTGATCATAGCAGCCCAAACATTGAATATTGTCTTAATGCCTCCCCCACCTCTAGAAAATACACTAGTAGAAGAGAACATCCCAGCAATAGAGGCTGATGAATAGCAGCAGGATGAGAGAAACCCCAGGAAAACAAATGATGATCCTAACATTGTCAAGGATACAGACATCAGGGAAAAAGATAAAAGCACCACTGAAGTAAGTATAGCCAGTTGTAGACGTTCAAAATCTTAATATTATTATTAATATTATTTTCCCTCCTATTCTTCTAACTATTTAATTTAAATCGATTAAATAGTTTCATTTCTCAATAGTTTAAATACTATTCTAATGTATTT
>MU227379.1:830843-843152 GCA_018584345.1 Thuja plicata | reverse complement strand
TTCACTTGCATTAGGATCATGTTATCACCTTGAAGAAGATTTTGAGACTAGTTTCTTCATAACTAGTTCTTGAATCTTTCTTCTTGTTTATAGTTTTTATTGCATTGGGATCATAAGCCAATTGTGTATTTGAGAGAGCACACCCACATATAATCTAAATAAGCAAATCAAAATGAGTAGATTAGGGTGCAAATTTACTCATTTTTAGCTTAATCAGGTGTTATTTGATATCTTTGTTGTTAGTTAGATCTCATACATGCTTTTCTTGTCATGATATGTTTGGATTTACATGCTTTTCTTGTCATGATATGTTTGGATTTGCATGCTTTTCTTGTCATGATATATATTAACCCGCTAATGTTTGCATGTTTGAGCTTGCTCCCAACAGATTGAAGATTTCACGTATACACACCAGTGAACTTAAGGATATAAGGAAGGAGTCATAAATGGCTCATACTGTCACAGGGGTGCAACAAGATCCCAGGAAGAAATTGCAGGAATAGATTCTAGCTACCAAGCCACCCCTACCACCACAATGGCTGGTGGATTCTCACAAAAGAATGGCCCCAATGACGCCCAAGGCCCATCTCTCCTTGGAAAAGATGATGGTGCTAATGCAAGACCCTCCCAAGACCAAGAAAGGCCAGACAGTCCATAATCTTCAGACTGGGCCGAGTGGAGAAATAGTCGCAGTAATTGCGACACCTTCCCCAGGTGTAGATGAAGCAATGGCTAAGGCCGATGAGTACTCCATCACTAAGGTATCACTAGGGAAGAGAGGGAAATAAGGTGAACTCGACCTATTGAAAGAAGAAACCAAGGCAGTGGAAGCTCGTTATGAAAAGGAGGCCCAAAAATTCAAGGCAAAGAAGGAAAAGAATGCAGGTCTCATGGGGTTGCTGATGGAGCTCGTGCAACCTCTTACTTCCATTCCCCTGGGCACCTCCACATCTGACGCACCACTCCCTTAGAGTGACATAGATTCATTAAGGGCAATGAAAAGAAAAGCCTAGGAAGTTGATGAGTGGGTCATGTAACAGGTGGTAAATGTCTGGCGTTTCATAACATCCATGCTTCTAGACTTGTATGCTGCTAGCAATATTCTGCATCAGGCCTTAAGGACATAGACAAAGATGGGATTGCCCAGCTCCTGCAAACATTCAATGATACTAATGAACAATAAGGTCCTCCAGATTCCGGAGATGATTATCAGGAGATGTAATTTTTGTATTCTTTCATTCTTTCAAAATGCAAGTTCCCAGATCCCAGAATTATGGATCCCACATTTTTGTATTCTTTAAGTGACCTGTGTCCTAGTTCCCAAGGCCGACCGATCACTCTTAAGGCAGTCAATAAAAGGGTGTCAGAAAATAGGTAACTGCAACAAGGAACGTCGGCTTGACAAGAATGTTTCGACAGATGGTTTTCCGGAGGTGCCACTTCAACATTACACCTGGTGCATCAGAGATAGGACATCACTTTCCCATTTATGAGGCATGTAGCCTCAATCCCTGGGGGATCATATTTCTTCTTTTCTCCTCTCATCTCTCTCCTCGAGGCTGATTCTTCCACTCCTCTCTTGTATTAGTCTTCTGACATGTCAAGCCTTTTCTGTCTTGAGATCTTTTGTAGCGTGGTGTAGGTAGTACTGGCCACCAGAAATAGTATTATATTGTAAAGTTTAAACTAAATTAGGTTAAGTTTTAGGTCAAATCTTGTGTATAAATTTTAAGTTTGACCTCATTCCAAGGGTCGGTGAAATTGAGGATTTTGCAGTCCATAGCTAATAGAAATTTGGTTTTCTCACTTCTTAGTTGTAGAGCTCAATGCTCCTCCATTTTAAATCTTTTAGTAGATAGATGCTTGCTTGGAGCCACCATTGTAATACGCACCAGTGCTTGCTGGAGATATGTTAATGAAGAAGGAAGGGTTCTATCAATGAAGTTGTTAGCATTATGATCTCTGGGTTAATAGTATTTTATGCTTTGTGTTCTTTATGTCCTTTTCTCTGATACTTCAAGTAGATCATCGACCTCATTTTCCTTTTCTTTTGATTAAACATAAGCTGATGGTCCTCTGTTTCTTGGGTATTTAGTGTAGCGTGTTAGAGCATTGTTGATGTTTTGAATGTTTAATTATAACTATAGGTAGATGAAATACTTCTAACTCTGCATTATCTTTTGAATTTTATTTGTCAAATGAATGTGTGCTTGTAGGAAACCCCACTTACTTGAATGCCCAAAGAAGATGAGTTAAGATAACCAGCTATCCCCCTCAAACAAAATAGTCACATTTCCAAACTAAGCCCTTGCACTATCGAGACCCGACTCTCATGTGCTTGGAGGCCCGGGGAATCTCATTTCCCCGGACAACCTTTATAGGCAAAGTTGGCTGGTATCCTTGTACCTAGTGACAACTTACATTTGTTGGCAGACCCAGTCACAAGTCCCGTCAACACTAGCTAAGGAGAAAGAGAAATATCTTCTCAAATTAGCCAATCAAGGAGCTAAGTTACCCCCACCTACAATGTAGAGACACTTTTCACTAAAGAGGAAGAAACTAAAAACTCTAGGTTACAAAAACAAGTTCAAAGTATGCAAGAACAAATTCTTCAACTCACGAAGGATAAAGACAAACCCACTACATAGTTCATGCTGGAAAGCATATCTCCATTCCCATTTGATAAGAGTCTATGCATGCCTCCTTTTCCTAAAGGAGTTGAACTTCCTAAGTATGATAAATATTTGGGTACCTATGATCCCTAGGATCATCTGAGAGAGTTTGGTGCTATCTCTATGGAGTTAATACATGATCAAACCTACCTCATGCATCTCTTCTCACGTAGTTTGGGAGGGTCAGCTATGGAGTGGTTCTCTAGGCTCCCAATTGGCATCAAGACTTTTGATGAAATTGCCAATTTGTTTCTACAACATTATTCCCACAACATACAACATCCAGTTACCATTTGAGATCTTTACAACTTGAAACAAAATCATGGAGAACCTTTCTTGACATTTCTCCAGAGATGGAGACAACTTTATACCAGATATTCTCGCAAAATACCCAAATCTGAAAAGTTGGACATCTTTTTAGACAATCTTCTTCCCAAATTTGGGTATCAAGTACAACTACAAGGTACTTTAACCTTCGATGGTATGATTAAGCAAGTTGTGAGAATTGAGACATTTATGGTCAAGAAAGGAGAGCTGACCTTACACAAGGAAAATAAACAAGGATCTTCCTCCTCAAGCAAAGATAAACCAAAATTTCCCAGCAAGAACCAGAAAGTTTTGAATGATGGAATTGTAGACAATGTGACTCCCAAGCCTTCAAAGGCTTCTTTTAATTTCACTACCACTATGTAGGTAGCCAAAGCCAATGAACAGGCTATGGCAGAATCCAAACTGAGTACTTCACATTTTTCATGATCTAAACCTTGGGCTCTTCGACCCAAGCATGAGTTCACTCCTTTAGGATAACCCTTTGATGTGGTTTAAAAGACACTCTTGGACAACCATTTACTCACTCCTCTGGATAGCTCACATCCTTTTGATCCGCAACCTCGGCCATGTTGGTGGAATGAATCCACATTTTGTGATTACCATCATAACAAGGGTCACAAGATAGCTACCTACATTCAATAATGACACAAGATCTGAGACCTTATTGATAGTGAGGTTATTGTTGTGGGAGGTCACAGAAAGAACTCAGATCACCAAGCTTTCAAAGACCCATTTCCTCCTCATGGGCAAGGTGAATCGTCTAAAGGAAAGAATATTGATGCCAAGGTCAACTATACATACACTAATAATGACAATGTCATTAATATGGTTGAGCCTGGTTATGTTGAATATTGTAAAATTATCATTCTCAAGGGAAGGGAAGATACTCCCAAGCCCAAATCTCCTTTCATCTTGCAAGGGTATGCACCTCAGCCCTCCGAACAAGAATAGTCTTAGGTTAGTGCAAATGGTGTTACTCGATCTCATGCTAAGATCATTCTCAAAGGCCCTAAGCCTTCTACATCTGCACCAACACAACTTGTGGAAAAAACTAATGTTCACTCTACCAAAAAGAATACAAAATTAAGTTCCTCATATAATACTACCATTTACAACATACTACATCAATTACAATGTACTAACACTCAGATCACCATCTTCGAGCTACTAAAAATATCCCTTGCTCACAGAAAGATCCTTGACAAAGCCCTCACTGAGGCAAATGTTCCAAAAGATCTTGATCTCGACCAATTTCAATCCATTATAGGTCACTTGACCTCCTCTCATTAGTTTCCTTTCTCTGAGGAAGATGACCATTATTTGAGTCACCCACACAATAATCCCTTGCACAATAAAGTCATGATTGGCCCAAAGTGCATTCATCGTGTCCTCATAGATAACGGTGTTGGCCTTAATATCTACTCTGCTAGCTTCGTTACTGAGTTGGGCTATGGTGAAGACTGCATAGATGCCCACAAAAAGATTACTATTAAAGCCTATGATGAAGAAGAACGGAAATCCAAAGGGCCAGTTGTGTTACCAATCAGAGTTCGCCCTATTGAAAGGGATGTTATCTGTCAACTCCTTGACATTCCTTTAGCATACAATATTTTGTTGGGAAGAACATGGTTCCATGAAATGCATGTTTTCCCTTCAACATATCACCAATGCATTGTATTCCCATTCCAAGGATCTAAAGTGACTATACCTGCTAATACACGCTATGATTGCAACACACTCACAAAATCTGTTGATAGCTTTGTACCCACCAACATAGAGTCTACTGAATTCTTTGAGGCTAAACTAAAGGAAATGGAAAAGGTTATAACACTCAAGGGAACTGACATGGGAGGGTATCAAATTGAACCAGTGCTATCTATTACATCTCTACCTTTATCTCCATGTTCTTATGGGAGACCTTCTGAGGATGCTAAACCTTCTATAGCTCCTCCTTAAACAAAATATGGTGGTACCTTTGTACAGGCCACGACACCATTAGAAGAAGAAGCTAAAAATAGGGCTATCAAAGCTTGGATCTATAAAGGGGAGGACACATCTAAACAAAACACTCCTTGTGACATAAAACCTAAATAGTATGGAAAAGGTCTAACTATTATGCAATGCTTTGGCTACAAAGGGAATGGTCCTATACGTGCGAATCATAAAGGATTTCTCACACCACTTGAAGCTATTGGTTGATGAACACGTGACTCTACAGGTATAGGATTAAAGAATCTCACATTTCAACTGGGGATAAATAGATTTTTACCTCAAATAGATCACCAACCAACACCTAAAGATACACCTAAAATTGAAGAGTTAGAAGACAACTCTGAGGAGGATTGCTTCCCTTGTCATATTCCTCTAGACCTGGCAGCATTCTTTGCTGAGCCAGATGATTTCATACCACGTGTCAGTACAGTCAAAAATAATAGTGACTCTGATGAAACCACTCCACTTTCCCCACTAACCTATGAGCAGTGGAGAGAAATGAAAACTATAAATCTAGGCCATCAGGATGACTACATACCACCGCACTTCCAAGAGCAGTTTGAATAGGAGCAAGTCCAGCCACTTCTCACTAAACAAGAAGTAGATGATGTTGCAAGCACAGATGAAGCACCTAAGTCAAATGGTGCTTATCTAATGATAGCAAAGGTTTTAGGTAGAACACACCCGAACTGGGGACAAAGGGTTGATTTCACTAATGTCCTTGATATGACACCTAATGATGAAACAAACTCTCATGAATATGAGTTTGACAATTTTTCATATGCCACCTATGACAAGGATATAGATACAGTACACACATATGAAAACCTTCTCTAAGTAGGTGAAGGGTTTAGTGTAAGGTCAATTGAGTCTGATTCCATCGATGTTAACATGTCATCTACTTCAGTCGCTAGAGGTCAAAGGAATTTGACTATACCTTTGGATGAGATTGCTCTAGGTCTCAACTTACTAGTCCATGCTTTTGATGATTATACTATGAATGCACTTGAACCTATCACTTCTCTTTCACTCCTCCATCCTAAGCTAATATACTAGGATTCTCCGACCCCATCTAATGAAGTCGTTACGTTCCAGAATGAATATGCTCTTGCCTGGTACCTTAACTCTGTCGAACCTGTAATGTCCTCCACTAGCGAAGAAAGTGTCAACATGACTGAGGCTGATATCAAGTATCTCAGTCACAAAATCAAAATAAGAAAAAAAAGGTGCTCTGATGGTGAAAACCCCATTTTGGAAGTGTCAGAGCCTTAAAAAGTCAAAATAAAGGATGTATCCAAGGGTGAAAACCTCTCTGAGGCACCCGAGGATGAGATACTTGATACACACCTGAGTCATTTTCAAGAATGATCATCTATGCTAATTGAACCAACTCAACCAGTTAACTTGGGTACAAAAAGCTAAACCTCGGATCATTCATTTGGCACAATCATTATCTAAGGCTGAAAGAGAGGAATTCATTACATTCTTCCAGAGCAAAAAGATAAAATTTGCATGGAAATATTCAGACATGCCAGGATTAGACCCTAATCTAATCATGCATCACTTGTCCATTGCACCAGGTGTTAAGCCTGTCAAAAAAAAGATTTGGAAAATGCATCCACATGTGGCTCTACTTGTCAAAGCTAAATTGGAGAAACTTCTTAAGGCAGTATTTATCAGAGCAATTGACTATGCAGAATGGATCTCGAACATTGTTCTAGCATCAAAACATGACAAATGTATCTGAGTTTGCATAGACTTCAGAGACTTGAATAAGGCATGCCCTAAGGATGACTTTCCATTGCCCAATATTGATATGATTGTAGATATGATAGAGGGATATTAAATGTACTCACTAATGGACGGTTTCACCAGCTACAACCGGATAAAAATCACACCGGGAGACCAAGAGAAAACTAATTTCACATGTGCATGGGGAAATTTTTGTTGGAATGTCATGCCTTTTGGACTCAAGAATTTTGGTGCTACATATCAGAGAGATGTCACCACTATATTTAATGACATGATGCATAAAACAATGGAAGATTATGTTAATGACACTCTAGCTAAAATCATGCAACGAAAGACACACCTTGTGGATCTAGGTCCTATACTGGATCACATGAAACAGTTCAGTCTGAGGCTCAATCCTAAGAAATGTGCATTTGGAGTTACGTCTGGAAAGTTGCTTGGCTATATTATCTCTGCAAAAGGCATAGAGGTAGATCCTGAGAAAGTCCAAGCTATCATGGAAATGCCGCCACCAAAGAATATCAGAAAAATGAGAGGAATTCAAGGCCGATTATAGTCTATCTGGTGCTTCATCTTACAACTAGCAGACAAGTCACAACCATTCACTGATACTTTACACAAATGTGTGGCTTATCAATGGAACAAAGAATGTGATGAGGGGTTTGCAAAAATTAAATAATATCTTGCAAACCTGCCAATATTGATGCCTCATATTCATGGGAAGCCACTCATACTTTACATCTCTGCTACAGATACATCACTGGGTGTCCTATTAGCTCAAGAAGATCATAACAACAAAAAAAGGGCTATCTACTAAATTAGTAGAACTCCAGTCTCAAAAGAAACAAACTATTTTGTTATCGAGAAGGCTTTCCTCGCAGTGGTGTTTGCTTCACAAAAAATGTGACACTACATGTTGGCTCATACTACACACCTCATTTCTAAGATTGATCCTCTGAAATGTTTTCTCAGTAAAGCTACCCTCAGAGGTAGACTAGCCAAGTGGGTCATGCTTCTTAGTGAATTTGATATTGAGTATGTAGAAATAAAATCCATCAAGGGGAAAGCAATTGTAGATCAATTAGCGGAAGCACCTCTAATAGATCATCAACCATTGAACATCAAATTCCCAGATGAGTCCATATTACTTCTCACACATCAATCCTGGACTATGTTCTTTGATGGTTCATTTACCCAACAGGGGTCGGGTGCTAGGATACTGTTCATTACACCTCAAAGGTACTCTTTACTAAAAGCATACAAGATGTTGTTTCCCTATACAAACAACATTGTTGAGTATGAAGCCTTGATTAATGGTATGAATATTTCCCTTGAGTGGCGAGTGGATGAGCTTAATGTCCTCAGAGATTCACAATTATTCATCAATCAAGTAAATGATATCTATCAGACAAAATATGATAAGATGGTGCCTTATAAATGACTGGTTGATGACCTCAGAAAATATTTTGTTCATATCACATTTCAATAGGTTCCAAGAGCAGATAATAAAGCAGCTGATGCAATGGATACTCTTGCTTCCATGCTACATATGCTATAAAATGACTTCTAACATGAATTCCTAGTGGAGACGTTACGCTACCTAGCCTATGATTCCCCTAAGTCCTAGATGATCTATTTTGTCATTGGACATGATTCATCCCGCTACCATCATATCTATTCTTACCTTTGTGACCAGATTGTTCCAGACACCTACACCTGAAATAAGAAATGTCACTTAATACACAGTGCTTCATGGTTTTTCATCATAGCTAACTACTTGTATAGGCGAGGTCTAGATGGTACCCTTCTTAGGTTTTTAGAACCTGATGAGTCCAATCGTGCGTTAGTAGAGGTGCATGAAGGCATCTGTGGGTCTCACTCAAACGGCCTGAAACTGGCCCGTAAACTTATTAGAGTTGGTTACTATTGGCCAGATATGGAAAAAGAAGCAACACAGTTTGCTAAGTCTTGCAAATAGTGTCAACTACATGGAAATCTTATTCATGCTCTAGCCAAGGAGCTCATTCCCTTCATTACTTTCTGGCCATTTCAACAATGAGCCTTTGATTTGGTGGGTTAGATTTATCCCTCATCGTCAAATGGACATAAGTTCATCATCACAACTACAGACTATTTCACCAAGTGGGTAGAGGCAGTCCCTCTCACCGTGGCCAATGGAAAATCTATAGCAATGTTCATTCTCAACTACATCATCTGTAGGTATGGGTGTACCCTCAGCAATAATCACTGATAATGGGGGGACAGTTTAAAAATAAGGATTTGACAAAGCTATGCTCTAAGTTTAGAATCACTCAGCACTGGTCTTCCATCTATTTTCCTTGGGGTAGTGGATAGGCAGAAGCATCAAACAAGACAATCCTTAAAATCCTGCATCACACAATTCACAAATTTGGATGAGACTGGCACCTCCAGATAAATCTAGCTCTCTAGGCATATAGGACAAGCATAAAAACACCAATAGGGGCTATGCCCTATGCTTTGGTTTATGGAGCAGATGTTGTGTTACCAATTGAGGTTGAGATTCCTTCTCTACGCATCTCTCTGAAGGGTCTCATTACTGATGATGATAACAAAATATCTCGTCTACAAGAGCTAGAACAACTTGATGAACTTTGGCAAGTGGAGTTTGATCACCTTAGAGAATATAAAAAAAGGATGTCCAAGAGCTATAACAAGAAGGTTTGACAAAGGTATTTCCATGTGGGTGACCTCATTCTAAGGGAGAACCCTAAGAATCAACAACATCAGATCTAGAAAGGAAAATTTGAGCCAAATTGGCTTGGTCCGTATGTTGTCACTACAGTATTTGGGTCTAGCACCTATCAAATCTCTACTACTGAAGGGGAGAAACTCAAGGAGCTGATCAACGCCCTTCATTTGAAATGGTTCTACAAGTGAGACATCTTCAGTGTGCTCATGTACATACTTATTGATCCTAAAAAAATCCTAAAAAATGATATATTGTCAAAATTTCTAAAAATCAGAAAATTTTCTAAAAAAATGATCATCTTAGTGAAAACCTAGAAATAGGCACTTTGATGTATCTCTCAAAAAAATTATATATTCCAAAAATAAAAAAAAATTAAAAACTAAAAAATACAAAAAAAAAGAGAAAAAGAGAAAAGGTGCCATTGATGAGAACCTAGCAAAAAGGTATCATGGTAGCAAAAAAAGAAATTCTTCCAAGAAGGTGAAAACCTGGTAAATAGATGCCTCTTGTTCCACATTACTATATCTATCACAACACCACTTGAATTTATATATTTTCTTTCCTGATTTGTTGCTTTCCTGCTTTCCTACTTGCATTTGCTTTTCTGCATGGTCTCAGTTCCCGTCAAGACACCAACTTACATGGATTGAAACTGGTCGTACTCTAGGGGAAACCCTCCTAGTCTAGGGGGAACTATCATATCACCTTTTGGGATCTATTTCATGATAGTCACCATTGGTTCTCACTGCATCTGGCTACTGTTGCTTTGCTTATACTGAGATCTCTCTCCTTGAGAATCTCCCTCACTTCAGTCACTAGTGGTTCTCACTGCGTCTGCCTGCTAATGCCTAGATATTGCTACGATCTTTCAACTTGAGAATATTTCTTGTGTCAGTCATTAGTGGTTCTCACTATGTCTTCCTACTATCACTATACTATTAAGATTGCTTGCATCCATCTAGTTGAAGTTGTACTCAATGCTTTATCTATGGATACTTAGTCTTGACAATCCTATGCTTTAGTTTGTATATAGCTTTCGGTCACTTTCGTGACATTATGGTTCCTCTGCAAACCCTCCTGACTTGATAATGATTCAACACCATAAGCCTGGGGGAAACCACATCAAGTTTGTCCTCATAGAATACATGGAGTCAGTCACTCTCACTCGGGGGCACGAGTCCCTAATTTGATCACATCTTCAATTTACACTAGAGTTAGTAATCTTGTCATTTCTGAAGGACAACTCGCTACTGACACAAACTGGTGTTTCTCAACACTATCTTTGGACACAACTATGTTTTTCAATACACATTGTATATCACAACGTAAACATCTATCGATGACAATCAAACACAATTCAATCACAAGCACAACGGTGTTTTTCAACACCCCTAAACATGAACACATCCAAACATTTTGAAACTACCTGAGCTATGATTGAATATTTTTTGTGTATTTTGTTTGTTCTCATGGATTTTGTTGATATTTTCTTTGTCTACTTCTTGTTGGGGTAGTCCTGATGATCTGACAATGTCAAATCAACAAGGTGTATGTGATAAGAGCTCCTGCATTAAGGCAGAAAAGCCTCACATCCCTCAATCTTGTTTATTTGTATGCCATGGTGAGGTTGGAACTATCTCCTTAGCTATTATTGATCTATTCATTTATGCATGATCACACTCATATTTATCTTAGCTTTGAATGCCTCGATAGTGGTGTACTCTTGCAACATCAACTGGAAACAATGTTCAGGTCATCTTAGCTTTTGTGCCCTGGTGCTTACGTTTGTTTCCAACATCTTATCTGATGAAACTCATATTCATATTCTTATGGTTGCAGTGGTACCAGTAAGGATTATATCGACTCTGATGTTCCAATAATTCTCTATGATGACAATTATATAATGGGTCTCACAACCATGTCCTAGGTATTGCATCTAGCATAAGATTGCATTTTCATTCTAGACTTGCATTGTGGCAGCAATTCGATGCTCACTTCATTGTGGTCTCCTAGATTTATACATTGAGGAATTCTTCTTCAATATTCTAGCTTCACCACTACCTCCCAAGTGTTTGATCCTTGCTCTCACTCTTAAATTTCAAATGCTTTGAACTAGACTCTAATTTTTAAAAGTGCTTTTTCAGGATCAAAATCAAAATCTGACACTCCTATATCGCTCAAAATCACATTTTAAAATTTTTGGGACCGACACGATCAAACGCTTGTGCAGTCGACTTTCCAACATCACTTTCTTGTTAGAATCATATCTAATCAATATTTTCTCAAATCTCTGACTTTTTTCATCAAAAGTCAACTTTGGTAAACTCTAGTCAACCCTAGTCAAACTTGGTCAACCAGACCTCAAAATTGCTCAAAATTGATTCTGAATCTTCCAAATTCTTCTGTAATCTATTTTGAGTTTTTCTTGATCTCCAATTTAGCATCTATCTATAATTTCTCTCTCTCAATCACCATTATGGCTTGTCATCTTTCTATTTCACTCCTGAGGGGGCAGGATGATTACATCATTGAAACTATTTCAATCAATCTGATCTAATTTTCAAAAATCCTCATTGCTAGGGGTATCTCATCACTTGGGGCATGCTCATTTTTCATACTTCATAGTCAAAACTGGATACTCCATAATCAATAGGGGCATCTTTGTTCCTTACATCTTGTCATCTATTAGGCATCTGAGCAATCTAACTGGTGCAGGAGCACCTTTGTCAAGGAGAAACTCGGTTAATAATTCAAAGCTTGGCTAGGCCTATAAGGTCTATTTTGAATTTAAATTTGGCCATTAGAGCCATCCCAATGAATTTTTATAAATAT
>MU227379.1:806221-828611 GCA_018584345.1 Thuja plicata | reverse complement strand
AAAACATGATTATCTATATTTTCAACAGTGGGATTGGAATAATAACATTTGGTTCAAAATGTATGAGTACAAATGTGCAGGATAGATCTGTGGAACAGATTTGTGATGTGTTTGACAAAATGCCTCTAAATTTGAATTTGTGATTTATATATGGACAGAGTTAATGTGTCAAAGTTGTCATTGTGATAAGAGGAGAAACTAGTGATTAGTTGTCTTGGAGATAGGTCTTCCTTGTGATTGGGATTTCCTTATTTCGGTTGGGTTGTGATAACCTTAAACCATTCATTTGAACACTTGTGATAGGTGTTCTTGCACATTGACATAGAGAAGACACTTTTGTTGTTCATTCCTTCAGTGAAGAGGATTTGGGGAACCCTTGTTTAGGCCCACTCCATCTTCCATTGCATCACTAACTCAGATTCCTAAGGATCAAGCTTCGTTCTAGAGATGATTCTCAAAATATCAATCTATTAAGTATCTGAGAAATCTAACTCAAATTCTTGAGGATCAAGCTATGTTCTGGAGATGATTCTAAAAAAACTCATCTATTGGGAATCAGGGCAATCTAACCGTGACTCCTAAAAATCAAGTTTCATTCTGGAGATAGTCCTAAAAATCTCTATTAGCTATCCTTTTATGGATAGGTATTGGGGCAATCTAACCCTGACTCCTAAAGGTTGAGCCTCATTCTAGGGATAGTCTTTTAAAATATATCAATCTATTAGGTATCAAAACAATCTAGCATTGATCCTTGAGGATCAAGTTTTGTTCTGGAGATGATTCTCAAAATCTTAATCTATTAGGTATCAGGTCAATCTAACCTGATTCCTCGAGGATCAAGTTTCATTCTGGAGATGACCCTCATAAAATCTACTTGACCGACGTCTTCGAAATCTAACCTAGACTTCAGAGAGTTAAGCTCTGTCCTGGAGATGGCTCTAAAATCTTCATCGATCAATCTTTGCATCATCAATTTTTGAAATCTATTCTTTTGTGCTTCAGACATCAGACTATGCTTTAAATCAATGTGTTTCTCACACATCAATTCAAAGAGGGGAAAGATGTAACACCCAAAAATTGGCATATTGCAACCCTAACCAATTTTTTTGCATTTTTCATTCTTCTGAATCATCAAATTCCTATTGTACTAGGCAATTCTGAGTTTTGACTGACTCTACTCGACCTAAGTGTCAAATGCAAAAATCCTAAATCTGCATTAATCATAACATTATATTTATTTCCTAAAACATCAATTAGCTAAATAAATGCTACGATTGAATTAATTTAATAATAAAGTCCTAGCACTTTAATTAAATTAAATTCACCCCTTTTAGCTAAAACACATAAAAAAGAATTAAATAATATTTAATTATTAAATAAATATCCTCATTTCAAAAATTGAATTTAATTATTCAAATAATCAAGAAAATACATTTATGAGGTCATATTCTATTTATTTAATTAAATATTCTCTCAAAAATCTTCTCTCCAGTTCAGAAATAGAAACTTTGAATTAACTGTGCTTTAAAAGAGAAAGAAAACAGTTAAAATCAAAAAGAAAACAATTAAAAAACAAAGACAAAATAGTTCATTGTTTTCTTTTAAAGAAAAATTGCTAATATGAACTCGCATTTTTATCTATTTTAATTCAAAAGGAAACTTTCTATTCCGAGTAGACTCTCAGTCTATAAAAGAACTCCCATTTCTCATTCAAGGGGATGCATTTTTAGAATAACGAATTGCTGTTGCATTTTATAGTTCATAATCTCATTTCTATTAAGCATATGCCAGCAGAAAATGGGATCTCAAAGGGAAAGTTGATGTGGTTTCTATGTCTAGATAAACCACATCAACTTTCCCTTTGAGATCCCATTTTCCACTGGCATATGCTCTAACCACTTCAATGTTGGGTCTCACCCCCATGAATCTTCCAACCAGGGAATTTTTCATTTTGGTAATGGTATTGTCAATAATCTGGTCTGGGACATCCATAGAAAAACTTCCCTATGAGGGACTTGATATTTTCTTGACCGGTGGTAAAGAAAACTTACCAGGCTTGACCCCAAAGAGGGAGGCCCAATTTCTACTACACTTCGGCCTATCTCCTGTCACTTTTGAATTGGGCCCCCATCGGGTCCCCAGGCGTGAGTCCAACATCGGGATCCTTCCCTTTCTTACTATTGTCAACAACATCCTCCAGCTTGTTGTGCCCTATAGCACCTACAGCGTTTGCACCAGTCCCGCCCTGATTCAAATTTGAATTTGGACTCCCGCCTCGCTCTCCACTCTCCTCCGCTCTGCATTGTTATTTCTTATTAAATGTTAAGTTAGTATTTTACTCCAATTTTAATTTGGAACTTGATTACAATGGGGAGTGGAGGAGAGAGGAGAGTGGGAAGGAGTCCAAATTCAAATTTGAATCTAGGCGGGACTGGTGTGAATGTTGCAGGTGTTGCAGGGCACAACAAGTCAGAGGATGTTGTTGACAATGGGAAGCAAGGGAAGGATCCTAATATTGGACTCACACCTGGGGACCCGGGGGCCCCAGTTCAGAAGTGACAAGAGATAGGCCAGAGTACAACAGAAAGTAGGCCTCCCTCTTTGGGGTCAAGCCTAGTAAGTCTTCTTTACCACTGATCAAGAACATATCAAGTCCCTCACAGGGAAGTTTTGCTTTGGATATCCTAGACCAGATTATTGACCATACCATTGCCAAAATGAAAAATTCCCTAGTTGGAAGATTCATGGGGGTGAGACCCAACATTGAAGTGGTTAGAGCATATGCCAGTAGAAAATGGGATCTAAAAGGGCAAGTTGATGTGGTCGCTATGTCAAAAGGGTGTCTGTCCTTCTTCTTCTCTTGTGAAGAGGATAGAATGAAAATTTTGTGCAATGGGCCCTGGATGATAGGTAAAAATACTCTGATACTCCAAAAATAGAGCCCTAATCTGGTCTTCGAGGAGGATGAGGTCAATCAAGTTTTAAATTCAAATTTTAAGTTAACATTTATTTCTTATTAAATGTTAAGTTACTATTTTACTCCAATTTTGATTTTAATTAAACTTAGCTACGTATTAATTCATGACACGTGCTCTGTTTCTAGGGGACATTTGCAAAAAGAAGTGACTATTCCCCAAATAGGCCCAAAATATACCTTAGTTCATTGATACATTTCTCATCCAACGGTCATGGAAGTCACTATCACGTGTCGTGGGTCCCATTTACTTTTGGCTTGTCACTTATCAGTAGTATAATAGGTCATACATAGACTTGTAGTCACCTATTCACCTTACACATCCTCATCAAATGAGACCAATTATGTGAGTGTACATGTTTCATGATTCTGGAATAGGTTTGCAAAAATGGGGTTTATTTTCCCTTTCAGCCCTAAATACACTGCACATCATTGATCTGTGCTCATCCAACGGTCATTGGCAGTCACTATCATGTGTCGTGGGTCCCATTAACTTTTGTCTTCTCACTTTTCAATAGTACAGTACCTCACACGTAGTCACCTAGTCACCTCACATGTCATTAAAAACTAACTAATAAAACCAAAAACCCATTTTTATATACTATGATAAATTTTATATAATTTTTACTAGTTTGATTTTCATAAATAGCCTCTGCAATATTGTTAAACTAAAAAGAAATAAATGAAAAAATTTTAATTATATTTTTTGAATGACACCGATTGTGTGAGTGGGCACATGTCATGATTCTGGAATAGGATTGCAAAAATGGGGTTTCTTTTCCCTTTCAGCCCAAAATACACGGTACATCGCTGATCTCTGCTTATCCAACAGTCACCAGAAATACAGTTACACATAACACCATACGCCAAAAAATAATTAAATTTAGATTAAATTAAAAGTTGAAACTGTCTAATATAAAATAAACTAATTAAAATATTGCAATCATAGATAAACATCTAATTATTACTAACCATAAAATGCAAACCGATAAATGTCTAATTATTAATACCCATAAAATGCAAACTGATAATTCCACTTTACACTTTTACAATTCCATAGTCGCACACATGACACATAATACATTGACATGGAAAAGTTAAGTTATTACTCTTAAATAAATCACACACATACATTAAACATTGTAACATTTGTTTGGTTCATATTGATATGATATCACACATCGATATGGCAATGTGAATGGGCATATAATTTATTATTGATTATTTATCAATATACTACTATTAGTCTTTAGATTTCTTTACAAAATTGCAATTAAACAAAATTACACAGACAATCTATTATCTCACACATTGATACAAGTCACGTTTCCAGAGGAAGATAGAACAATTACAATAATTATGTTATTTCATTTATACATTTAAACAAAATTACAGAGTTGAGAGCCCAGACAATCTATTATCATTCATTAAGAGTCGAAGAGCAAAATTTTCATAAATTATTTCAAAAATTTACATCACTAATATTATAATATACTTTATAATTATAGAGTTTAACTTTAGACTATAGTCGCACCCTAAACCCCTACAAAATGGTGTCATTGTGAATCACTGAATATGAAGTATCCCCAAAAATAGTTACAAAATTTGTTGCCACAAGGACACTAGTTGATAATATAGCAAAAAACAAAAAAACAAAATGAACTTTGAAAACCCCCATTTCAAGAACAGAAACACTAAGGGTCTTCATATTCATCCCTATCTGAGAAGAATTGTTTGTGGAGGATAATCTCTATGAATTCATCGAGCTAGGTGTAGTCCGTCTCCACCTCATCGTTGAGGTGAAACCACTTCCGCAGGAAGTCCCTCCCCAGTTGGGCCCACTTCCGATGCTGCTTGAACTATCTTTCATTAAGGTTAAGTAGGAAGGGTTTCCTTTCCACATTTATTCCTCACTAGATAAGCTTTTTAATTTCATCAACCCAAGGGATCCCCAACCTGGGTTGTGCGAAGACAACCACTTGGATGTCGTCCACCAAAAATTGTTCCTTGAAAATTTTTTGCATGAGCATAAGCATGTCTACCTTCTCTCCTCCAAGGTCAAGAAGAGATGCCATGAAGTAGGACATAATGCCTGTGCTGATGTGGTATCTCTTGTTGCGAATGAGCTCATCGTCGAGCACCTTCAACACAACATTGTTAATGAAAGTGCCCACTTCCTTGCAAATGAAAGTGAGGACTTCATCTAGTATCATGTCCAAAAAGTGCTTCTACTCATCACTGGATGTAGTTCTCAACCTAATTGGTGTGTCCATCTCTACTTGTAGAGCCTCGATACCCTAAACTAAAAACGTAAATCTTCAAACTACACAGAAAATTTAAATTCTATGAATCTACAGATCTAAAAACTTAAAACTAGAGGGAAAAGGCTGAAAGGAAAAAGAAAATTGAAATTGATGAAGAAGAAAGAAAGAATGTCTATAAATAGCCTTGTTCCATATCTTCCATATCTTTAGGTATATCATTCACATTAATGTACAAGTGTGGGAAATTACTAATATAATAGTGACTATACTAATAACTACAGTCTGTACTAGTACAATTTTGGAAATTGTGTGACGTGCCTGATGACTAATGAGTGGATCATCATAGTTAAAGAATGTCTTGTCACTCTGACAAGACATTCATTTCTTATAAATTATCATGACAACCTTGTGATGTGTATCCATTCCGTAGACTTCTTGAAAAAATTAGTTTCTTTTGAGAAACTGGGCCTGAGATAAAACTCCAGCCATTGATCTACGATCAATAAACAGTCTCAATTAATACATTTATAGTTTATGGTTCTAAAAAATAGGTTTATATTACGTGTCGATGGTATCAATACTCATAGATGATAGTATAATTTACATAGCACACGCAGTTGCCAAATGTACATGTCACGTGCATTTGCCAGTGATGATGGACAACTCGACAACCAAAGAGGCAATATTAACTCAACGTGTCTAGGAGTTGAGACATTGTAATTATAAAGTGTGAATTTTTGGTATATGAAGGATTTCTCAAATAAGATTTGTATAATGTGATAGAGAGAGATCCTAAGACCAAACTTATGTTCTTACACTTAATTATTATGATAAAATAGATTGAAAGATGAAATGTAATAATGATGTGAGTGTATTGATGTGTAAATTTTCCTTTAAATTTCCTAGATTGTATTGAATTCCTTAACCTTAATTGAAATGTATTGGTTATGTATTGCAATTGTAATTAAGGATAAGATAAGATTCTCCTTTTAATCCTCAAATGCACAAATGGAAGATCGAGGTTGATCAAGCCAAGGGAAGGGCTAATGCATAAATGAATCAACTATTTGGAAAGGAGAATGAGAAGGATATCTTAAATTATGTAAATTCATTAAGTAGATATGCTTGATTATTGTAATTGAAAAGGATAGGAAGAAGGACCAACCTTGAAATATTGTAGATCAAAGAATGTTGTTTTCTGAGGTCTGTAGATTGTTTCTAGAAAACCTGACAGCTGATCCTGAACCAAAATGCAAAGATGAACAAAACCCATAAATATTTTCCGTTCCAATGTTGTCTTATGAAAAAGGTTGACCTTGACCCACAAATGTCACCCATGACCCAATAATCTCGACCCTGACCTACACAGGTCCGACTAAAAATTTGTTCGCGCCGTCCACAAGAAAGCCAAAAAGGGTATCCAGATCTGGTCTCAAAACTACAATCCTGAACCTACGTCTGCAAGGAAAAGAGGTTTGTTTGATGGGGGGGAGGGGTTTGCCTTGGTCAAACTATGGTTTTGGAATTAACCTTAAATATATGTAATTGAAATTGTAGAAATGGACAAAGTAAATGCATAAATTCACCTTGCTTTGTAAAAGTCCTTGTGGAGGATTCAAATCCTTCAATCCACAAGTATGCTTCAAAATGTGGAATGTAGAGAGGTAGGATGTCTTCAATCTCTTTCTTGTAGATCTCCAACACCAAGTCTTGAATGGGTTCTTGAATTTGGAAGAAGGTGGATGGAGAGATCACCAAAAGGGAACTATGTAGCTTAAATCCTTCAATGGCCTCCAATGGATCTCCTTCATGAAAATGAATGGATGAATGCTTGCTTCAAATATTACTCCTTAGCTTTCTTGAATCACAATTGAAGATGTTTTGAGAATGCTTGATCACCATTCCTTAAGCTTACATGCTTGATTTCAAAGACTTAGAGAAAATGAGAGAGAAAGATTCCCTTTTATATGAAATTAAGGCACAATCTTCTAAGGAGGCTGAGAGAGGATAATTAAATTTCCATTAAAGCATTTACCCTTAGGAGAGGACCTATATTAAATATAACTTAGGAATCAACGCTTCGAAACCCAAAACAGTCAACCTGGAAGCAGGAAACACTTTTTGCAAAGGCTGACAACCAGAAATTGTGAGACCCCGGGATCTGAACCCTGGGTCAAGGTCAAGGTCGACCTTGACCTAGGTTAGGGTTGAGGTTGACCCTGACCTAGGTTAGGGTCAAGGTTGACATAGACCTCACAGGTCGACCCTGACCCTGAAGCCCATAATCACCAATCTGCAGTCTAGAATGCAGAAATTAGGCTAAATATGAGTGTAAAGAGGGACAGAATAGGTGGGAAGCCTTGTCAAGATCATAAACCCATTTAAGGCACTTACCGTGACCCCAAACCACTTACTTGAAAGGATAAAAAAGTCTAAAATGGAAGTGCTTCCATTTTCCGACTATACGTTTAGCCCCCACTTTAGCAAGAGTATGAGCTCAACACAAACTCTTGGTAAAGGAGAATATACAGAAAAGACAATCTTATTGGAATCCAAAGGAATAAAGAAAACCTCAAGGCCCCAAGGGACTTAAGTCTTTATCAACCCTAATATCATAATAAGAGAGACATCACTTAGTTAAGGAAAGAGAGAAGGGGTGTGATTATCTCACCCAATGAGAACTTATGTCTCATTGTGAATCACACAAAAAGTGCAACTGGAAAGATGGAGTTGAACTGCCTAGTGAATGTGGCTACTCACTAGTCAATCCATCAAGGAGATCTGTTCTTAAAGGGATCAAAACATTGTAATTTGAAAACTGGCGAGATCAGGAGATCTGTGTAAATTTGAACTGGAGGGATCAAGCGATCCTAAAAAAGTAAAAAAAATGTGACCATGCTTTAAGGATTAGATTCTTTTAATCCATAAAGGGAAAATTTTTAAATCTTGAAAATTTATTTTGAACATGCGTGTGTGAAACAAGTGAGTAGAGTGTATGCCCCCACGTTAAATTCATTGCTAACACTTTAATAGGAGCAATGGTTTTAACGGAAACATAAGAAACTATACGGATTATGTTTCCACTGTGAAATGCCCCTAGAGAGAGACAAATCAAGGGAAATAAAACATAAACATACATAAGAACACAAGAGGGATCTACCCAATGTGGGGTCAGTATGATCATAAGATAACATGTACATAGAATATGATATTATTGCAAATGAATTGACATCATTCCCCAAAGAAAGTAGAACTACAATCACAAGGGAGGAAAGAAACTTAAGAATTACGAAGAGGAATATTTTTGGACCACAACCTAGAGAGAAAAAAGAATTAGTGCTACCATGTCACAGATCCAAGCAGGTTATACAAGAAAAATAGTTACAAATAATAGCACAAGTACAACATAACATGAAGCAACATATAGAAGAATATAGATATATATAGAAGAATTGAACAACAGTTTTGATTCCTTTATCACCTTACACCAATAGAGTAACAAGGGTCGTATAAGAGAATCTAAAAAACATTTAGAAACACACTACGGAGGAAGTAAAATACAACATACAACATAAAAAGGGCTACCATAAAGGATGAGCCATTCAAGCATGTTGTCAACCCTCCCCATCTTGGTTGATGTTCTTTAGGGAAGGTGGGAAACTCACAAGAGGGACTATATCCAATATAGTAGGAATGATAGCCAGTTCCAAACAAGGATCCTCTTGAGAATCATAATGCTCATTACTAGGTTGTATTGTTAATTGAGTGGAAAGCATATGAGGTAGATCATTATCAAGATCAATGGTCTCATATTCATCACTAAGATCAATAGGATCATTAAGAGTGTCCTCCTCATCAAGGTTGATTAAAATGGGATCCAAGATGCGAATGGGATCATCATACTCATTCGTCTTAACATAATGAATATTAACATCCAATGCGTCAGGCATAGGTTGATCGAAGGTGGGTAATGAATTTCAAATCACAGAAGCACGAGCTCTAGCATTAGCTCTACGCTTCTTGCGATGTTCATTAGCAGATTTGTTACATTTAACTTTTCTTGGCACATGTTGAGAACTAGGAGGAATGATAATAGTTTCCTTCATAGGCTCTATAGGAGAATTCTCAATAGGTTGTAATGGAAGAGTAGAAGTTTGATCAATTTTATGAGCAACAATGGATAAAGGAGGTATTGCAGGAGTAGGCAAAAGACCATGGTTGGAATCAATCTGAGGCATACTTAACTCAGCAATTTTGAAATGTTTGTAAGCTTGATATGAATGAAAGAGATGGTCAAGACAAGGTGGACATGAGTTAGGTAATGAAGGCCAAAGAAAATCAAGAGTATCAAAATCTCTAGGCCTAGAAGGTTCATACAAACTATGATTAATCATTTTGACTTCTTCATTATGAATGAACTTAAGACATTTATGAATGGGAGAAGTGATAGCATGCATAGTAGTTATCCAAGGTAATCCAAATTTAATTTGGAATTGATTTGAAGTAGGAATAATGATGAAGGTAGTATCTATAACCTTACCACAAAGTTCAATAGGTAAGTTAATAGAACCAAGTGCAGGATAAAGAAAGCCATTACAAGTTTGGATCCATGCATCAATTGAGTCATAAAAATCATGTTGTAAGCCTTTCATAAAAATATTTTCCTCAGTAATAACATTTATTAAAGATGTGGGATCAACCAGACAACCACGAGTAGGTATCTTAGCACTCCTAGCATAGACATAAAGGGGACCATCGGGAGCCTTAATTGTTTCAGAATCATCAAAGGTAATTATAAGTTCCCTAGGTCGCTTATCCTTAGTTTTTTTTTGAGCTTTAGGTGGAATAGTAGAGGTGAAGGATCTTGAAAAATAAGTTTAGATGGTGTATCACTCTCCACATGATTAACAGTGTTATTAAGATCATCCATCTTTGAATCATTAACAATGTCTATAGAAGATGGTTGAGCTATAGTATTAGTATCATGTGTAGGTAAAGGATTTGTGTAGATTTGAAGGTTTTGATTAGGAGGAGAAACAAATTTGTTCCCATTACCATCAAAATTATCAACAGACAAAGCTTTAGAATCAATCAAGTCTTGAATCTTATGCTTTAGAGAATAACATTTTTTAGTGTCATGGCCATTTTGGTGATGGTATTGGCAGAAAGCTTTAGAATCAAAGGATTTTGAAGCTATCATGGTAGGAAGGAGAGGTCAAATAGGAGGCAAGGTAATCATACTAGCACTTAACAACCTACTCATTATAGAATGTAAATTTTCAGAGAGAGGAGTAAACATATGATTCATATGGAAAGCAGTGGATGTAGAAACACTATTAGATGTAGCCGCAACTTGATCAGCAACCACATTCATCTGTTTATTAATATTGACATATTTTTTAGGTTTCTAAAACTTATTAGGATTAGGAGCATTGTCACCCTTATCAACTGTAACAGGAGCCATTGGAGTGTTTCTCTCAAACTGACTCACTTGTAATTGATAATGGTGAAGTGCTGCACATAATTGTTGAAAGGAGGTAAATTCAGTAAGTAGAATCTTATCTCTAATATATTTTTATAAATTTGAAATAAACATATGTTGAATATCAATATTAGGAACAGGATAAGAAATCTGAGCATACAAATGCCTAAATCTACCAATAAAATCAGTCAATTTTTCCTTAATGTTTTGTTTACAATGCATTAAATCAGACAAGGACACTTGTGGTCCAATGTTATTTTGAAATTGTTGAATGAAGGAATTAGCAAGTTTAGGAAAAGAATCAATGGAACAAAGAGGTAAGGAACAATACAATTGTAAATCCTTATCTCAAAAGGTTCTAGCAAACAATTTAGCTAAAATCCTATGGTCATGAGCATAATCACTACAAAGGATTTGAAATGTTTTAACATGAGTAACAGGCTCACCTTTACCATTGTAATTCTCAAGATGAGGCATATCGGCTTGCTGAGGAATAGTAGCACGAATGATGTCTAGGGATAAAGGACTACCCATATCACATGTAGGAATGCTAAATTTGGATTGAGTTAAAGACGCCAATTGTTGTTATAAAGATGACATAGTTTGAGCCAAACTAATAATTATGGAATCATTAGAGGAAATAGGTGGCATAACAATATTAGGAACACTAGGGAAATTGTAAGAAGCAGCAGGAATAGAAGACACAATCGGTGGAACATTAGGAACCAGAGTTGGAAGAGGATTAGTATAAGTAAAAGGCACACTATGATATGAAGGTTGTGAGGTAGGCAAAGATACCGGTGGAGCACTCACAGGAATAGCTGCGCTTGGGAGAGAAGTTGTTATCAAAGGAGGACTGTAAGTGGGAATACTAGGTAGAGGAATAGAAGAAGGTCCTACACTAGTGACAATAGGTGTTAGTACCTTGGTCATTATCATGGAGAACTTTCTTAAGAGCCTCTATAGCTTGGATAGAATCTTGATTATGGTTTTCTTGGATAAGCCAATTTCCCATTTTATCAAGTTCAGTTGAAAGGTTTTGCACTTGTTCAGGAGGAACTCTTAAAGTGTCTTCTTCATCATGAGATGAGTGAGAAGAGTTATGCTCCATGGAAGGATTGGAATCATGAGTTATCAAATTATCATCCAGGATCCTAAGGAAAGGAGAGGAAGACTCAGGATCGAAGGAACCCATAAGTCTATGACTTCTTCTAACCAGAATACTATAAGTAGGACTTGATGTGGTAAAGCTCATACACCAATACAATGCAAATGAACTAACACAATATTGAATTTTAATGTATTTTGAAAGAACATGTAAGATCTAGAATAAACAATGTAAATCTAATACCAAAAAGAAAGAGTTGTCTATCGCAGGTTCACCAAAATGTAAAGTGTGAATTTTTGGTATATGAAGGATTTGTCAAATAAGATTTGTATAATGTGATAGAGAGAGATCCTAAGACCAAAATTATGTTCTTACACTTAATTATTATGATAAAATAGATTAAAAGATGAAATGTAATAATGATTTGAGTGTATTGATGTGTAAATTGTCCTTTAAATTGCCTAGATTGTATTGAATTCCTTAACCTTAATTGAATTGTATTGGTTATGTATTGCAATTGTAATTAAGGAGAAGATAAGATGCTCCTTTTTATCCTCAAATGCACAAATGGAAGATCCAAGTTGATCAACCCAAGGGAAGGGCTAATGCATAAATGAATCAACTATTTGGAAAGGAGAATGAGAAGGATATCTTAAATTCTATAAATTGATTAAGTAGATATGCTTGATTATAGTAATTGAAAAGGATAGGAAGAAGAACCAACCTTGAAATATTGAAGATCAAAGAATGTTGTTTTCTGAGGTCTATAGAATGTTTCTGGAAAATTTGATAGTTGATCCCAAACCAGAACACAGAGATGAACAAAACCCAGAAATATTTTTTTGTTCCGATGTCATCTTATGAAAAAGGTCGACCTTGACCCACAAATGTCACCCCTAACCCAATAATGTCAAACCTGACCTGCATAGGTCTGACAGAAAATCTGTTCACACCGTCCGCAAGAAAGCCGAAAAGGGTATCCAGATCTGGTCTCGAAACTGTAATCCTAAACCTGCACCTGCAAGAAAAGAGGTTTTTTTGTTGGGGGGAGGGGTTTTCCTTGGTCAAACCCTAGTTTTGGAATTAACCTTAAATATATGTAATTGAAATTGCAGAAATGGACAAAGTAAATGCATAAATTCACCTTAATTTTTAAAAGTCCTTGTGGAGGATTCGAATCCTTCAATCCACAAGTATGCTTCAAAATTTGGAATGTAGAGAGGTATTATGTCTTCAATCTCTTTCTTTTAGATCTCCAACACCAAGTCTTGAATGGGTTCTTGAATTTGGAAGAAGGTGGATGGAGAGATCACCAAAAGGGCGCTATGTAGCTTAAATCCTTCAATGGCCTCCAATGGATCTCCTTCATGAAAATGAATGGATGAATTCTTGCTTCAAATCTTACTCCTTAACTTTCTTGAATCACAATTGAAGATTTTTTGAGAATTCTTGATCACCATTCCTTGTGCTTAAATTCTTGATTTCAAAGACTTAGAGAAAATGAGAGAGAAAGCTTCCCTTTTATATGAAATTAGGGTACAATCTTCTAAGGAGGCTGACATAGGATAATTAAATTTCCATTAAAGCCTTTACCCTTAGGAGAGGACCTATATTAAATATAATTTAGGAATCAATGCTTTGGAACCTGAAACAGCTGACCCAGAAGCGGGAAACACTTTTTACAAAGGCCGACAACCAGAAATTGTGAAACCCCAGGATCTGAACCTTGGGTCAAGGTTGAGGTTGACCTTGACCTAGGTTAGGGTTGAGGTCGACCCTAACCTAGGTTAGGGTCAAGGTGAACATAGACCTCACACGTCGACCCTGACCCTGAAGCCCAGAATCACCAATCTGCGGTCTAGAATGCATAAATCAGGCTAAACAGGAGTGTAAAGAGGGAAAAAATAGGGGGGAAGCCATGTCAAGATTAGGAACCCATTTAAGGCACTTTCCATGACCCCAAACCACTTACTTGAAAGGATAAACAAGTCTAAAATGGAAGTGCTTCCATTTTCTAACTATACAGTAATTATTAGATGTTTTATGAATTTCCATTTGGTATTGGCTAATTTTAGATTTTAGTTTTACTTTAAAGTTTAAAGAATAACTGAATACTTTAAACTTTCACAATTTGGCAGTTGCACACATGTGACATGATACATGCAAAATTTAAGTAATATTAAGTTATTACTGTTAAATAAATAACACACATACATTAACATTTGTTTGGTTCATTTTCAATTTCACAAATTATAAAATCACATATGTCACACATACATATTTTAAATTTAAATTTATAAAAACAAACTTAAATGAAGTTGCAAAGTTTTCATTAATATTTCCTATAAATTTCCAATGTTCAAACTTGGAGAATTGAAGTCCCTACAAAAATTTAAAGAAAAAATGAGGGAGGTTGTAAGGTAGTGGCAAAACAAAACCTACTAGAGTGAAAAAAATAAAATTTCAAGCCATAGGGATACAACACTAAGGATTTTCCCTTCCATCTAAGTAGAACTCTTCAAAAATGATAAGCTCTGTGAATTCATACAACCATCCATAGTCCCCCAAGTCATCCAACATAAACCATTTGCAAAGAAAATCCCTACCAATTTGTACCCATTTCCTATGGCGCATCAACTGCTGAACATCCAGGTTCGAAAGAAAAGGTTGCATAGCCACATTTTGGTCTGACTCAAAAAGCTTGTGTAAATCACTTGCCCAAGGGATCCTCACCCCTAGTTGTGCAAAAATAGAAACCTAAACAACGTCACCCAGGGATTCATGTTTGAATAGCTTCCTTAACAGAAGGAGCATATCCACCTTCTCTCCCCTGAGGTCCATAAGAGATGCTAAAAAATGGGACGTAATGACCATGTTAACTCGGTACCTATCGAAGTTTTCCAAAAATTCACGGCCCAACACCATCCTCACAGCCTCATTTGTTAAGGCTCCAAAGTCCTTGCAAACTGATTCAAGGGTTTGGTTTGAGACCAGGCCCAAAAACTCCTTCTATTCCTCTGCAGATGTGCTTATCAAATGGATAGGAGTGTCCATCTTTAAAAAAAACTACCAGAATATCATAAATTATATAGCGTAAAGACCTAAACTAGAGGTAATATTTCAATCACTAGCAAAGGCAGACCCAAACCAAAGAAGAATTGAAGAAGAGAGAGGCATAGATCATCTATAAATAGCCCTCAATTCTTTCTCTAACCTAATTAATTCATCTGTCCTTCAAAATTCTTTAAATATTTCATATTAAATGCATGACTGTGTGAAATTAGAAATAGCCAGATTTAGTGTGAGTGATAAAACATTTCTTTTATTAATGAAAATTATGATACATTATCAATCTACCACGTAAACAAATGTAAGACTTGATAGGTGTAATACATTATGTCATTACGTGATGTTGCATTAATTATATAATGATTATGGTTCAGATTAATTTGATATGTGTCATCATTCCGGTGACTTCTTGGAGAACTTTGTTTCCTTCAAGAAATTGGGCTGAAATTAAACTTCACCCATTGATCTAGGATCATCAAATGGTCTCAAATAATACATTTAACATTATAAAATGATGGATGTTACTGTTAGGTTGCATGTTGATGTAATCTTTCGTGCTTATCGATACCAATGTGTTTAATCTGTAAACAAGTTCTTAGTTGGCATTGGCCCACATAACGCATTGAAGAGTCCCATCTTTTGAAAATACCCAATAAAATATTTATTTTTCCCATAATTAATGATAGATTAGCCAATAAAATAAATATATTTTCAAATGACACAAAATTTGCTAGTACAAATTTTTTTTGCCTTCAAAAGAAAATCATTTGCCTCGTATTATAATTTTTCTACTTCAAAAGAAACAAATTTGCCTCATACAATATATATTTTCCCCCACATTAATGTAATATTCACCAGGATTTTATGGAATTTTTATTCGGTAGGGAAAAATTATCCTTCTCCTTTATATTATTTTTCTAATTTGGAAAAAAAATTTACCTTCATCAAGAAAAAATTTCCCCTAAATTAATGTAGGCTTTGCCAGGATTTTACACTTTTTCCTAGGAGGGGGTTTCTTAAAGTTATCCCTGCCTATAACACAGATGATAGCAAAATAAAAGTAAAAAATATGAAAAATAAGCAATCAAGCCAACATAATTATCACCATAACCAAAAAAAAATATAGCGAGTACATTCCATTGAATGCACATTAACTTCCAGTTGCTTCTAGAGCCAGTGTGGCCTCCTCTTGCAAATGCACATCATACCCTGGCCAAACACAATGGCACATAGCTCATCTCCCAAAAATAGAGAAATAGGGGTTGGTCCGTGTGCCAGTGTTGAAAAACACACACGCATGACATGTAATCGCCTATGCACATTATGAAGTATTCTTGATACTCAATTATTGACATATGTAACTGAAAGCATTAAAAAAATTTGTCTTCCTCTTTTCCCTTTTGACTTTCTATCTACTACTACCTCACAAAAATATCCTACTTCATTATTTTCCCACTGTTTCAATGATAAGCTCATTCCTTTTCGTATTTTTTTCAGGTTTATAAATGACCCAAATGAACAAATGTTGTCTCAAGGTCCAATTTAGAAAATATTATCTACACATGGTTTTCAATAACTTCAAATGATAGATTCTTGTACCTTGTTCAAAAATATAGCCGACCCTTGCTACAGTGTTTGTTCATCTAGATTATTTCTTTGTGTTATCTATAAATTGTGAAACAAATGCAAGAGGAATGTCTTCTTGTTCATACACTACACAATTATCTACTATATCAACACAACTTAACTTCACTATGATTTTCTTCCAAATAATGTTCTCTTCTCTTCTTTTTTCTTTGTTTGTGAATCCCAAGGTAATAGCCACCATTGAACCAATGCATCTTTCCTATGTCCTCCTCTGGGCTTTCACAACCATATATACAATACGGAACTGCATTTAATTTTCACTTGCTTTGTCCTTCCCCTTTCATATATTGCATTAAACCTTTTCTACACAAGTACTAATATTTTTTCTTCCTTCTAGTTTACATGTAATTCATAGGTCTTCAACTTCAATATCTTGCATATCATTCCATTTTTAACTCACAACAAAGCATAATACATGTGAGGATAAAAAAAAGCATCAGCACAGGGAAACCATCAACACTTTACACTACTTCTAACTTTGTAACAGATCTATCGCTAGATAATACATTAGTAGCCATCAAAGCAACCTGAGTGGGTGTTCAATGGGGAAGAGTTGTTTTCATGTTGTAAATGCCCTATAATGGTTGCACTCTTAAAATAGCTACATCCAAACTTAGTGTAAAACAAAACTACATACCCTTAACTGAGTGCGCATCCAAGGCACCTTGATCCCATGGATTTTATGTGTATGTAGGCAGCTTGGAATGCAACCAAAGCTTCTAGAGTCCAAGTGCCTTATGTATAGGCTGATATTTTTCCTTCTTGACTTTAATACTCAATATCCTTATCATTAAGATAAAAAAATAGCCTCTTCTCTTCACCCCATCTAGTTTTTTTAAAAATCCATATTTTGCTTCCAAAATTTTGCCTGCTCTGTTCTTTTTCCTTTTCTTACAAGTGACAATCTAATAGGTTCTCTTCAAGATTAAAACTCCAAAAAAATACTTCTATTTTTTTCTCCTTCTCTCAAACTCATCTGCCTACCCAACAATAAGGTATTGCTTTTTGTTTTCACTTTCTCAGTCTTTGCCCTTTGCTCATTGCACATTGTACACGGTTTCAACTCGTCCCATTTCTAAATCTAGTTGTATGGACCATAGAAATGACTTAAAAAATACACATAAACAAAACATAAATACATACCATAAAATAAGTACAGATCTAATGTGCCTTGATCTCATGGATATGAGTATCTAGGTAGCCTAGAAGGTGAATGAAGTCTCCATGGTCCAGCCACTTGAGATATTGTTTACTTTTTTTTTTTATGTTTACACACTAATTATTACATTAGTATTCAGTGCCTTCTTAGGAAAAGCAGTTATTCATGTAAGAAAGGTTCACATGTTTCATTTGATAGTTGCAATTTTTTCTACCAACATACTCAGACTTACTGCAATGCTTTTCAAATTATATTTGTCAACTGAAACATGTTGTACATGTTCTTCTTGCAATTTATTGTTCCATTGATGTTCTTTCCTATCTAAATGCACTGTTTAGGCTATTTTAAAATTATTGTTAACTTTTGAGATGATTTATAATTTTTTCCCAACTTTCTACAAATCCCATTTTGTTTATAGAAGCTATTAATTGTACCACAGGAATATTGCAAAAGTATGGGACTTGAGAAAGCTAGGAAAGCTTTGTAAATCATCTAGAGATTCACTAATCTTCATCTTAAGATAACTATGTTGTGTCTTTTTGTCACAAGTATTTCAATTGACTTTCATCAACCCACCAAACCATGAATTTAAAGGTCACTTTCAAAGTCATGCTTTTCACGGTAACTTGTTTCACCTCAATAGCTCAACTCTCACGAATTTCTTTTCCATAAATGAATGCGGACTACATACTATTTTTGTAGTGCCCACCCATAAATTTACTTTCAATAATGATGTCATAATATTTTCGTAATTTTCATGATGATTATGCATATATTAGGATGATTTTACTCACCACATACTTCCATGTGTATGGTTGGCATATATCTTTTACATTACTGTGTGGCGTTTTTATCTTACATTTCTTTATGATGTGTCTGATGTGGTAGATGATGGAGATGTAGTTACTTGCATTGTGAGATCCACATGTTTGACTGATCCCTATCATTGTCTGTTATATATACATTATATACATGCTCAACTTTTGATGCAGGTTTACAGGTACTGGACATCGACTTCCCTGAATTGTCAGGATGAGCGTGCCTTGTTGCAACATCTCAATGGTAAGAGAGGGAAGATAACAGACAGGTCCAAATCCCAACTTAAGCCATTATTGTCTTGAAACAGTGGAAAAGTACCTTATTTTCTACCTTTCGAATTCGTCAAGGTAACGTCATTCATGAACCCTTCCTCTGTGCGTGTTTGTGGTATCTTTGGGTCTAGTCAGTTTGTCGTCATGTTGTCTTGTCATGTGATTGATGTGATTTCTATGTTAGTTGGTTGAGTGATTTATTAGATTAATTATGTAATTAATATTTAAATCTTATTAAATTTGGAAATATTAAATATGATATTTTTTTAATTAATTAAAATTAATTAAATACATGTGTTAATTAAAAAGTATAATTTTGGGAATAGAGGATTTAATTAATTATTAAATCCTAAATTGAGATTTAAAAGCATAATTAATGAATTGATATTTTATTATCAATTTGTATGTTATTAATATGCTAAAATATTATTTGTTAACTAAATAATATTATGCAATTAAAGTTGCACATTCTTTTATTAAAATTAAAATATAAATTTAAAGTAAAAATTTGAGTTAATTGGCTAAATTAAAAAGTTCTTGTAATTATCAATTATTACATTAATTTATTCTTTTTACACAATTTTAAGTTGAGTTCTATTTTTTCTGATGTTTTTATTTGAGTTTTGAGTTGATTTTTCTTTTAGGGTTGCATGAGCTTTAGAAACTCTAGGTTGAGTAGGTTTTCTTTATCAGGTTTCTTTTGCTCATTATTGCACACACATGTTGCACAGATTTTTAGAGGTTTTGGCTCTAGAATGGCTTGAAGGAAATTGTGAAAGTTGAGGATTTTCAAAGTTTTGGATTGTTCTTCATGGCTTCTGTGAACTAGTGGTTTGAGGTAGGGTTTAAATCCTCTATTTCAGTACTCAGATCCCCGTCTTCTATGTGTCTAAATTACTGAAATCTTCTTGTGTGAAATTCCTTGTCTGCTTCGTGTTTGTCCAGTCTTAGAATATGGTTATTGTTATGGTGCTATGATTTTTTCTATCTTCCCATGTCAGATCTATATTTTTGGTATAAGGGGTTCCTTTAGGAAATTCTGGTTTCAAAATTGATATTGGGTTTTCGAGGGTTATGATTCAAAACAATCCAAAATTGTGTTTGATAATATTAGAAAACTTGAATCAAATCAACTAGAGTTTATTTTAGAACTTTGTTAAAACCCTTGGTATTAAACCATACAAATTTGATAGAAACCGTTTTAGAATATTTGGTTAAAAATATATGTTTTAGGAAATAAGCGAATTTGTTTCTTAGAATTAAAATAAAAATAATTATATTTTTTCAACTTGCTGGAATGTTCCTCCTGTTAAAAAAATTAATAATAATATAGCAATATAGTAAATAATTATTTGTTACATATTTATATATAGAAATGACCTCTTGATTGAATTAAAAAGAAAATAAAATATTTTTTGAATATATGATACTTGGTATCGTTTAAAGATATATTAAAAAAGAAGGGTTGTATTTATATATTTATTTATTTTAAAATAAATAAATTAATATAAAAAAAGAAAATATTTATTTCTAAAAATCAAATTTATAAAAAAAAACAAATAAAACAATTATTTTTATTTATTTTAAAGAAAGAAAAGCAAAAAAGAGAAAAAAAAGAAAAAAAGAAAAAAAGAAAACCAAAGTGGGGGCTACGTAACCCCCCCCCCCCCCCCCCTCCCATTACTAAGATTTAATTTTAATATTTATTTTAAATAAAAGTTAAGTTGAAAATGAGTTTCGTTTATCTTATTTATTATTTATTTAAAATTTGATTAGATTAATTAGTTTAAAATTTGTTTTTATATTAGTTTATTAATAAATGTTTATAGTTAATATTTTATTGATTGTTAATGTGGATTAATTTATATTAATTTTGTTAAATGTTTTATTTTTAAATTATATTTTATTTAATTATGTATAATCTTTAGGTTATAACATAAATTGTTAAGGACTTTTTTTTTATCAGTAAAAGGCCGAAGTCATTATATTTTCTAATTTTAAAATAAATACAAATTTCTCCATTCATTGCGGGCACTGGTAGGAAAGAATGGAGAAGCAAACCTCCAGTCTTGCCCGGGACCTAGGTCCAGATCATAAAGGTACACATAAGTATTTATGAGGACATTCCCTCATTTACAAAAAACATATGAAGGCATACCTTCATTACAATATGAACAAAATTTCTAGAGCTTTCCTTTAGTCATATTGACTTGACATTACATTACATATGTTCTGATTTTGGTATTTTTTTTATAAACAATTATGAGTGGCTTGTTTTCAATAGATAGCAATCTCCATCATTCCAAGTGACATACAAACCATCGAATTTGTTACAACTATGTTGTTCTTGCACACATAATACCACTATAGAGATGATATCTAATCATACTAAATTGATTAGCCTTTAAGTACAAAAATGGTTGAGTATAATTTGAGTTAGTAGTCTTATGTTATTAATTTAGAACGTTGTCTAGAGTTTTATGCCCCTACCACATAATACAAATTCTTTTAGCATTCTATTTGCAGATCATTTAATTTTAACTTGGTACTGAAAGTAAATGGGTTTTTAGTTTAAACTATGTATGTAGATATTTTGTTAGATGTACATCTCCTATAGAACATGGGACTACGTTAAATTAGAATGAGGATTTAATATACTTCTGTGCATATGTGTGTGTGTGTGTGTGTGTGTGTGTGTGTGTGTGTCTATATATATATATATATATATATATATATATATATATATATACCTACTAATCCTTGTCAAATTATGGAAAAGTTCACCAAATTTACAAACTAGAGGAATAAGCAGTATTGGGTTCAAATAAAACTTGGGGTCAAACACTGAACTATTAAGAGAAATATACTTTGTCTTTCTTTATTTTCTCCACCATTCCAAGTAGGATTGAGCATAACAATCCACTACAACATTTCATATTGCAGACATATAAACCAATATATACATAAATATATAAATAAATATATATGTGTATATATATACATGTATCTATATAAATGTATATGTGTGTGTGTGTGTGTAAATACATATTAATTTATGTATAAATATAGAATTGTGGGCTTGCTCGAGATGTACTATGTTTCGAACAAAATAAATCTTATTCCTAGGAGATGACTACATTATTGAATCATATAAAGGATAATAAGCAACATTACCAAGCATAACTATACAGGAAGGAAATACTTAAGTTCCGATCAAACCTTTAAAGAAAACCATTCCTTATTGTAAAAAATTCCATTCCAGATTTAAATAATCTTCTTTGAGAGAGGGAGAATATTTATGATATGAAAGAAGAGTAGAGCATTTCCAAAAGTAATTATGAATATCATAGTTCTAAGATTACGTCTTCATTACTGACATTGAGGTGTCTTGAGGGGCTTGGTGGCTCCATACAACAGCTAAGTTCTTCATCAGTTTCACAAGCACTAACTTGATCCTCAATTATATAGCTAATAGCTAGATTTCTGGTTTTGATTGTGTGTGTTTTTAAGCATCAACGTTTCGGATCACACTCCGTGATCCATCATCAGGATGAGAGAACAATAAGGAGAAAATAATAAGCAGCAGACTCAGCCTC
>MU227379.1:791921-803843 GCA_018584345.1 Thuja plicata | reverse complement strand
ATTTTCTCCTTATTGTTCTCTCATCCTGATGATGGATCACGGAGTGTGATCCGAAACGTTGATGCTTAAAAACACACACAATCAAAACCAGAAATCTAGCTATTAACTCAATGGATTGTGGAAATCTAATCGATTAAATTATATAGCTGTCAATCCAGTTAGGGGCTACCGGGGTGCATACATGAATGAAACGAAGCAAAAATGTTCAAATTCTTCCTAACGATGGGTGCCCAACTAGCTAAATATTCTAAATCATCAATAATCAAAATGGGATATGTGGGAACTGTTCTACCCCTAATGATAAGAGTATCATAGAAGCATGGCTTAGGGATAGTGAGGTTGCTTCTTATGTTGGTCAAGGCCTTATCCAACTCCCCTAAATACATGTTTTTGAAAATCTTACGACATAGATTTCCTATCCGCAGTTTATCAACATCAACTTGGAATGCAACAGTAATTAAGAGGCTAGGAGTCTTAGAGTTTACCCTGTATTTGTCCAAATTAAAAATGATGTTTCTACCCAAAACCCTGTAGGCAGCTCGGATAACCAAAAAGTGGGAGGATAGAAGTATATTCTCTAGCCTTTTACCTATTATAGGTCCATCAAAGTCTATCTGCACCTTGGGGCCTCTCAGTTAATGGGGGTAGACATTCTAACTATTGCACAGTGAGAGGCAACAAGGGAGATGGTGCACTGGGTTTGAAGGAGAGGAATAAATAGGATAGAGTAGAAAGGGAATGATGACATCAAAGAGATGGAGAGCATTGTCGATTGGAATTCATACGTATATGACAAAAGAGGACAAAATAGGTCCGGAGACAAGAAGGGGAAATGAAGAGACCATAGGAAGAAGAAGAGGAAGAAAGGAAGTATTAAGAGAAGGATGAGAGGCATAGCAACCAGAGTAGTGCCAAACGACACAGCAGGGCGGTCCTACCGGCAAGATCCTAAGGCTGAAGGGAAATTGGGGATATTCATTTTAAAAATGAGACACACATATATATTCATTAGATTATATATACATATATACCTATATATGTAGGTATACATAAATATAAATGTATATATAAGTAAAATAATATATATCTCTATCATAAAGGGCTAAGGTAAAATAATATCACAGATTTAGCACATAGGTATAAAATTTTATACACATGTGAGCCAGTATAAATACATATGTATATCTATATATATATGTATGTACCTCTGAAAATATATCTATATACTAATATGAAGTTATATGAGTGATAAAGATAAGATCCAAATTCATATTTATATTTAACATCACCATATTAATGTAAAAGGAAATATGGGTTCCATTACATATGCAGATAGTGAGAATAAACAGGAATTAATTTATATATTTATTAGAGCTAAAGCATTCCTTTGGCTATGCTTAGTGCAAATTATCTAAAATCTTCATACATATTCTTTCTCTTGTTAAAGACCACTCTATGCCCAAAATGATCATATCTCATCATTACCAGTCTGTAAGAACCTCCTTGAGTAATAAAGAAAATTCATATCTAAGGTTTGGACTTCACAAAGAACATTATCCACAACAAAGGGACCATATTCATCCTGATATCTAGAGTTTGAAGAATTCAAATAATCCTATTCTATCTTCTGGCATCTGTATTCTACTACAAATTTACTATCTAACCAACGGCATTCTATCTTAACTATTTATTGAGATATTAGCCCAGATGTTATACCTTATTAATCTTTAGTAAAAAGATACCCCAGATAGAATATTTAGATATGTTTGTAATTATATGTATAGGCAAATGTATATATGTGTATATAGAAAAAAACTTTGTATATATATACATACAAACTCATTCCATCTGTAAACATATATCTCCCTCAAATATTAAACAGGGCATTCCATCTGTAAACAGATCATTTAACCATTTCATCAAATATTTGCAGAAAAACATACCTTGACTTTACCCAATATAGTATGTCCTTAAAATATGTTAGCATCTTACTTCGGCTAGTCTCTGAAAATAAAACTATGTCGAAAGCTTTATGGCAGTTTTCACTACGCTAGTTTAAAATAAAGACAAAAAACCTTCACAGTTTATACGTTGTTTGGGAGACTAACTATAAAACTAAAACTGAAAAAGTTTTAGTAAATTCATTACTATCCTCTATTTTCTTCTAACCAGCATATAAAAAATGAGCTCTTCCTCTTCTTCATCAGCAAGGCCTATGTCAAACCTCCTTTTTCCTTTGACCACCTTGAAGCCTTTAGTCAATTTCTTTAGGATAGCCAATGGGAATAGTTGTATATCATCTATAGACATAGTCCCAAAGTCAACTTCTAATTCAAAGCTCTCTACCTCCAAATACTCCTTGACCCATTTGATTTCATCACATGGCCTCACCCGAAGCCATTTTAGGAGGAAATCTATATTCTTTTTATGGTACCAAGTCTTTCTATGAACACTCTTTTGTCTTTAAAGACCAAAATTGGTCTTCTTTCACAGTGAATCTTATTGGTCAAAGAGCCCATCGGGCTCTCCATGTATTCCTCTAGGTAGGGTATAATTAAATCTATATTCACACTATTAATAGCCAACAATATTCCATTGCAATGTTTTTGATTAATGAGCTCTAAACATGCAGACATTACCTCACCCTTGGGAATTTTAAGAGTGAGAAGGATGATAGCGAAGGAACCAACTATATCATAGTTGACTCTATACACATAGTCATAGTTTAAAGGTTCCTCACTCATAATATTTTCCATTTCTCTCTTTCGCAAATCGTCCGTATGGAGCATTTTATCCCATCTATCTACTTTAATCGCTCCTCTAAAATCCCTAAGACTACTTTCTTCGTGGAAAATGAATTTAATGTTTGACTCTATTGCTCTTCTTCACAATACCATTCAGCCTGTAAAGATAACTTTATTTGCATTATCGGCGGTTAAAAACCCTATTTTAAACTTTAGTTAGCTCTTCTTATGGGGGTAATTAATGACTATGTACAATTATCATTTATTGTACTATCTATATTTGTCAGAGAAAGTTGTATCATGTAGCGCAAGGTTTGCTACTAAAATGGTAATAAATATGTTTAAAAATCTAGTGCATTTATGATATATAAAAGTTTCTAAATGATCGTATTCATATTTCTATTTAGAAATATTTATATATCACTCAATCTTCCCCATATCCTTATTATTCATCCTTCCACTAAAATAGATAGGATTCTAATTTGAACCCTTAATTGTAAACACTTATAAAGTTTCAAGCATATAGCTCAGATGTAAAAGAAATTTGGCCTTCCACACTTTGATGGCCAACATCTTGTTTTAACAAACTAAAGAATGATCAAATTATGCATCACCTTTGTCCTACGAGTCCATCCATAGTCTAATATCAGCCTCTCTGATGAAGCTTCCCATCCATTAGATTTACAAGGCATCTATATATGGCTAAAGATTAATAAGAAGCCAAAATTCCCCTTATTGTAGATATTTCTTCTGTATATGTGTGTGTGTGTGTGTGTGTGTGTGTGTGTGTGTGTGTGTGTGTGTGTGTGCATGTGTGTGTGCATGCATGTTTGCCAACTCATTCCACCTATAAATATATATCTCCCTCAAATATTAAATAGAGCATTTAAACAAAGCATTCCATCTGTAAACAGATCATTTAACCATTCCATCAAATATTTGCAGAAAAACATACCTTGAATTTACCCAATATTGTATGTCCTTAAAATGTGTTAGCATCTTACTTCGGCTAGTCTCTGAAAATAAAACTATGTCGAAAGCTTTATGGTAGTTTTCACTACGCTAGTTTTAAAATAAAGACAAAAAACCTTCACAGTTTATACGTTGTTTGGGAGACTAACTATAAAAATAAAACTGAAAAATTTGTAGTAAATTCATTACTATCCTCTATTTTCTTCTAACCAGTTTATTAAAAATGAGCTCTTCCTCTGCTTCATCAGCAAGGCCTATGTCAAACCTCCTTTTTCCTTTGACCGCCTTGAAGTTGTTAGTCAATTTCTTTAGGATAGCCAGTGGGAATAGTTGTATATCATCTATAGACATAGTCCCAAAGTTAGCTTCTACTTCAAAGCTCTCTGCCTCCAAATACTCCTTGACCCATTTGACGTCATCACACGGCCTCACCCGAAGCCATTTTAGGAAGAAATCCGCGTTTCTTTTTATGGTACCAAGTATTTCTATGAACACCATTTTGTCTTTAAAGACCATAATTGGTCTTCTTTCACAGTGAATCTTATTGGTCAAAGAGCCCATTGGGCTCTCCATGTATTCCTCTGGTTAGGGTATCATTAAATCTATATTCACACTATTAATAGCCAACAATATTCCATTGCAATGTTTTACATCAATGAGCTCTAAACATGCAGATATTACCTCACCCTTGGGAATTATAAGAGTAAGAAGGACGACATCGAAGGAACCAACTATATCATAGTTGACTCTATAAACATAGTCATAGTTGAAATTTTCCTCAGTCATTATCTTTTCCATTTCTCTCTTTCTCAAATCGTCTATATGGAGCATTTTATCCCATCTAGCTACTTTAATCGCTCCTCTAAAAGCCCTAAGACTTCTTTTTTCATGGAAAATGAGTTTAATTCTTGACTCCATTGCTCTTCTTCACAATACCATTCAGCCTGTAAAGATAACTTTATTTGCATTATCGGTGATTAAAAACCCTATTTTAAAATTTAGTTAGCTCTTCTTATGGGGGTAATTAGTGACTGTGTACAATTATCATTTATTGTGCTATCTGTATTTGTCAGAGAAAGTTGTATCGTGTAGCACAAGGTTTGCTACTAAAATGGTAATAAATATGTTTAAAAATCTAGTGCATTTATGATATATAAAAGTTTCTAAATGATCGTATTCATATCATTATTTAGAAATATTTATATATCACTCAATCTACCCCATATCCTTATTATTCATCCTTCTACTAAAATAGATAGGATTCTAATTTAAACCCTTAATTGTAAACACTTATAAAGTTTCAAGCATATAGCTCAGATGTAAAAGAAATTCGGCCTTCCACACTTTGATGGCCAACATCTTGTTTTAAAAAACTAAAGAATGATCAAATTATGCATCATCTTTGTCCTGCCAGTCCATCCATAGTCTAATATCAGCCTCTCTAATGAAGCTTCCCATCCATTAGATTTACAAGGCATCTACATATGGCTAAAGATTAATAAGAAGCCAAAATTCTCCTTATTGTAGGTATTTCTTCTGTATATCAATCCCAATCTACATATGCTATATATGGGAATATTAAAGCAATATTTTAATTAATGATTATCCTATTTCATAGTTATTCAGATTATCACACATTGATCTCCTATCTGACTATCACTCCCTGATATCTATATATTAATTTCTATATAAAACTAAGTTGTTTATTTATATGTTTCTCTCCTTTGTTTATTATTATGTATATATCCCTTCTACCCCTCTGTTAGCTAAAGAATCCGCTATTTTATTTCCTTCCCTAAAAATATGATTATTAGTGTAATTCTTGAAATAGAATAACAAATTCATCCCTCTTTTTACTAATATATTTAATATCCAATTCTGGGTATTTCCTGTTTTGAAAACGTTAGTAATGAGAGCCAAATCTCCTTCTATTTCAATATTTTCTAGCCTTAGTTTTTTACATAGTAGTAATCCTTCAATAAGAGAAGTACACTCGGCTATATTATTAGTTTCAATTCCTAAATCAATAGTTTTGTATGGAATCATTTTTCATGTCTCATCATGAATACATTACCCTATCCCTACCTTACTTGGGTTTCCTTTTGATGCGCCATAAAATTGATTTTATACCACCCATGAGATGGGCATTTCCAAACATAATTGAGCCTAAGATCATCCTTTTTTGTTCCTTGTTGGCCATCAAAGGGTGATATTTTTATCCCATACCATACCTTCCTTAAGCATTCATCTTCCTGGGTGAACTTCATGTCCTTTCTACCATTCAAATTCCTATTATTAATTACTTCTACGATACATGCTTCTACTTTGTTTAAGAATTGATCTTGAGCCAGTTTCTTATCCTTAGATATTATTTGATTTCTTTCCTTCCATACCTCCCAGATCAGTATGGAAGGGGCAATAACCCATATTTTCCAAACAAACCATAGTCCATTTTCCTGGGCCAGTTATTAAGGAAAGCTGTCAGGTTATTCGGAAAGGCATTTTTCCAATTTAGTTTGTTTGCTAGCCAAGTCCAACATGAATATGTGAAATTAAACTCTATGAAAAGATGATCAATAGTTTCACTCTCTTTTTCAAAGAGTGCACATCTTGATGGTCCATAATAGCCAATTTTCTAGAATCATTCAGAGGTCAAGATTCTATGTTGAGTAGCAGCCCACAAAAACATGCCAGCTTTTGGGAGACAACTTTTATTCCAACAAAAATCTATCGAGAGCATTTTTTGGCTATGTATTGAATTTGTTAAGGTAGCATACCCATATTTGGTATTGTATACTCCATTTTTGGATTTGGCCCAGATAATTCTATCTGCATCAGATGAAGGATTAAGTTTCCTATTTTTAAGGTTTTCATCTATAAGTGTTCTAAATGCATTGGTCAGTCCTAAATTATCAAAGGACTTCCAACGCCATCCAAGGGCTGGATTGTTATCTTCAATTTCTATATAATCCTTAACATATGCACCCCTCATATTTTTAATGCACTCAATGATAGGATCATCATTGCACAGGGTATTAAGGGGCGGGAAGGCAACCCATGAGTCTTCCCAGAATAGAGCGTCTCCACCATTTCCAATATCCCATGTAATATTATCACTAATGAAATTCCTAAATTCTAAAATATAATTCTAAATTCTTGATCCTTTTGGGGCAAGACCGTGTCTAAAAATGCTTAAATTATCATTGCCATCTAAATATTTATATCTCAAAATTTTGACCCATTTGGCTACTGGATCTTTATACATTTTCCATACCAATTTAGCATTCTAATGCTATATTTTTTTTATGTTTTTAATATTCAAACCACCTTCTTCCTCAGGTTTGCAGATTTTGTCCCAGACAATCATAGCAAGCCTTTTCTTATCATTAGCTCCTTGCCAGAAGAAATTCCTTAGTTTTTTTAATTATTTCTTTTTCAATGCCTTTCGGTAAACTAAGACATATTAGTTGGTATACAGGAATGGTTGATAGAACAAATTTAATCATTATTGTTTTATCTGCATTATTCAACCACTTTCCTTTCCATGATTCATCTTTTTAGTATTTTATGGGAGTTGATATTTGATACCGTATTTCTCATTGAATCAATATTTGTTTCCAAGAGGCATTCTAAACTTCATGTTTGTAAGTCTATTTTGAGTTTGGAATCCCTTCCATCAATTGGTTTTTCTATAGGAAAAAAACTTTTCCCTGATTCTTGATTGTTGTTTTTGTTGATGATCTCTGGAAAACAACCTTGACTTGTACTTCTGTATTTAATAGACTCATGATCTTCCGAGTTTACATGAGTGCAACATGTATCTAAATTCTCCTTATTTTGCAGAGAAGGAAAGATAGTAAAGAAAAACCCTCCAATATCCTGATTAAAAGTCAATTGAGGTAAATTCTCTGTAGAAATCAGGAACCTAGGGAAATCAAAAATTTCCCCATCCTCAACTAATGACGTTTCCCTGTCTATCTTAATTGAATTTGAATTATATTCGAATAATAGTTTCAGGACTGTTGTGTTTAACCATCTAATCTATTTTGTTTTCAAATGAGAAAAGAAGAGGATTTTGTTTGCTATACCATCGAAAAAAATATTCTGGGAGTAGATGGTAGGTGGTTTTATTAGTGATAAAATGTATAGGTTTAAGGTTTTCTGAACTACCTGAAGTTTTAATCAGAATTTTAATCATGGAGGAGTCTAAATAGTCCTCTTCCAGTCCTATTACTTCCACAAAAACATTCCCAATTCAGTAAATAATTTGGTTGTGAATTAATTCTAAAGGTAAATTTGAAATAATCATCCATTTCAAGATTTCAATGTTATTGAATATATTAGGGTTAAAATTAGGCTCCCATTTCATAAACTTAATCGCATGCCCTAGATAAAAAAAATTGTGCCTCAGATAAAAGCTTTTGTCTAATGGATAAATATTTGCATTCTAAATAAAAGCAATTATTCGAAAGAAAATTAATACTAACCTGTGTTTTAATGGCATCTTGAAGCCATTATTCAATACCGGTGAGTGCCCTCCCCGATCCAAACCATTTTCCATATAGCCTAAAGGAATAGTAGTGATTCCATAAGCCCTCTGTGTAAATTTGATGTCCTCTAATGATATTTACTTCCTTTTCATTATTTTCCCTAGGTCTGTGATGTGGCAGAGCGTAAACAGTCATGGGAACAATTTTCTGTATTGGCTTTATAGTTTCTTTGGATTATTTAAGATTTTGCCTATGCGGAGGTGAGCAAGGTTGTACCTGGGGATCATCATTCATAATCTTCTGTTGGAGATGTTTGAAGCTATTTTTGAGAGGTAGGTTAAAGGTAGGAGATTGGGGTTTAATAACACAGGTGGAAAGCATATGGCCATGATTTCGTGCCCTTTTAGCATTTTTCTTATAAGAAGGAATCCATCCATTATCCACTACCTGTGCCGAAGAACACATCTCCTGTGGTGTTTCCCTAGGGACAACCCTAGGAGAAGCATGCACATTTGTGTAGTCTTCATGAAGGATAGCCGGAACAGGATGACTAGGAGGAGGAATCAAATGAATCATAGGGAAAGAAATGGTGGATGAAACCCGCAAGGAGCTACTAGGATTCACGTATTTAGTCTTTGCAAAGAAATTCAATTGTGCATCTAGTGAATTAAACGTACATATTTTTGCAGTGTAGAGTAGAGCCATCACAATGTAGTATTACTATTGGGTTTGAATGCTTTACTTTTAGTAGAGTGTTAAGGACTTTATATTTTAGATTATATATTACTTTTAAATTAAACTTATATTTAAATTTAAGAGTTCAATTATGAGAAAGGTATTTGGAATATATTTATAAGATTCTAAGTTAATAATAATGCATTGGGGATTATGGATAATTTAATTAACTAATAATTAACTTGGGGTACGACTTAATGTTAATTGTATTATTTGGTCAAAAGATAGATTATATATTGATATGTTATGTTAGTTGGAGTTTTATTTTACCTTTGTTGTGGTTAATTGTCGTTATGGGTAGAGTGATTCCCTAGGAGGGATTTTGTCTTCTGGGACTTGAGTTATTTTATGATTTTATATCTTTACTACTTGGGTTTATATTGTGGAAATTTATAACCATTTTTATTTCTCGATTGGTTCTTTTATTGTTTTGTATACATCAGTTGCTTATGTTGCATGTTCTCCGAGTCTTTGATCATTATGTTTTTAACCACAAAAAGGTAACAACCACTTTTGTGTTGATTCCTAATTATTTTGGTCACCTTGTTTCTACTATTATGGTGGTTCTATGTTCTGAATGCTTATCTTGTGGATTAAGTTACTCCATGTTTGGAGATGGGTTCTTGTAATGCTTTGATGATCATTGATCTTGTGATGTGTTACATGAATTTGCATTGTTCTATTGAGATGTCTAGTATGTGATGGAAAGTTTGGAACCTTGTATAGGATGATATGTTATTTGTTATGCTCTAGCATTTTCCTTGTTGATTATCTTAGTTTATGATTTATGAGAAGTCCCCATGGTTTTGTTTTGTTTTTTCCTTTATTTTGGCTCTTTTGGTTGGAGCATTAGGCTAGGTTATCTAACTGTGTAGTAGGGGGTGGCTTACAATAAGTGTCGGGGCCCACAAGTGGCATCCATGATTTCTTATTGTAAGTTTTCTTAATCAAGTGATAACATAATACATAATTGGGGGGTTTAAAATGAATTAATAAGATGTGACACCTCACCCATGCTTGAGTGCTTGTATAGGCTAAGATGGAGGATGAGATGATTCTTTTCACCCTATGAGGTATGGTTATGGCATATTTAATGAATTGGCTGGTTGAGGAGTCATTGATACTGTAAATGGTCACTTAAGTGTCGGGGTCCAGAGAGACTACAAGGACAAAACTTTTGGGTTAGACCTATATGATGACACCTTCCTATACACAGTCTAGGTTTCCTACATGTGTCTGTTGTCCTTGAGTTAGAGAGATATCAGTATCCGCTTGCTTATTTTTCACTACCTTCTTTTGTTCAATTATCTGAGTGGGGTTTGTTGTTATCTCCTGAGTATGGTGGGAGTGGACCTTTGGTTCCATGAGGTCAGGTGGTAATGATTCTCATTACCATTGAGATTTGACATTCATGACTTTATGCTTGGATGATCCTTGATGTTTTTGTACCTTCTTGTTCATCATTGTTGGAGACTTTATCTTATTTTCTTATCTTGTATTTTGTATCATTATATCAGTTGTGACATTCTTGGATTATTGTATTGTACTTCATACTTGGTTTTACCACATACCCTACAAATTGTGCAGTGGATGTTGGTTCATTATGATATTAGTTGTATCTAAGTTTCATTTATGAGGTGATACTATTGTGATTCATTTGCATTATATTAAGATGTTATATTATTTATTTGCTTATAGTAGATTAGTTAACTTACGTAATTCTACATCATGGAACCCTTGGGATTTATAATCTATAAATGTGTTGAATTTATGAGTATGTATTGTCTTATGTTATATTGATTCTGCATTGTTATTCCTTTTCAATTGTAACTTGTTAAAAAAAAATTGTTCTGCAAACTTAGTAACATGTTTTAGGTTAATCTCCCTTGGGTTCCCTGGCGGGGCATTACACTTGGTATAAGAGCCCGAGTTTCTACACTAGGAACTCTGGGATTTTGTACATAGGAAATTGTGATTGGTAGGGTTTGAATCCTCCACTAGTACATTTGACCTAAAAAATCAACCAACATTCCCGACCAACCATTAAAATGGTTTTTCTTGGTCGGTCAATAGAAGGAAATTTTTTTTTTTTTTAAAGTTATGCCTGTGTTGGTCACAATTCTGACGAACACCCATGTTAGTCAGAATTCCGATGAACATGGGCATTACTTTTTAAAAAAAAAGAAAAAATATATGGATTCATTATGTTTCCTTATGTGCAATAGTAAGAGGGCACGAAGGGTGGCTAGTCTTTGACGAAAGCTGAGAATACCAATATCTTTGTATTCCATAGGGTTATTGTTCATTGTTTCTTCATCAATCCTAGTAAGTTGGACTATTATTTATGTTTTCAGGCATGGTCCTTTAGCTACGACTCTGATCGGCTAAATATTTTTCTTTTGCAGTTGAGTGAAGTGAGGGCATGGAGTTCGGTGAGGGCTCATAGTCAAAGACCACAGAGGGAACAAAGGGTGGAAGAAGTGAGGTAACGGAGGTCGGTGAGGGCTCATAGGTAACCTTAAGAAATATTTAGCATTCTTTGATTGATGTCCATGGTCTGCTCTATTTTGCAAACATGTTTCTACCACACATTCAAAGCTATGAGATCATATTTCTTCACTGCCATCAAATAGGCAGGGAGGATGTAGACACAAGCCAGGGAAAATGGTAGTTGTTTTTTAAATTTGTGACCACTGCATTCTATGAACTCATTTCCTCTTTCTTCACCCTATAAGCCTATGACCAAAACTAGGGCACAAGACTTCTGCCCAAGAGACTACAGGAAAGTGACTCTTGTTGTAGACCATTAGGATCATATATATCAGACCATTTTGAAGGGAAACTTCCAATAATTAGATTAATCATTATAATATGTGGATTTGGTATTTGATGATATGAGAGAGTTCTCATCCTTATTTATAAGCTTAACCATGTGGGAGGCACCCCTTCATCTTAATAAAGAGGAATTAATGTATTAAATA
>MU227379.1:781177-791871 GCA_018584345.1 Thuja plicata | reverse complement strand
TTAACCATGTGGGAGGCACCCCTTCATCTTAATAAAGAGGAATTAATGTATTAAATAAAATTTATGTTACGATTAAGCATGCCACAAGTGCTTACCTTATTAGACTTTAGAATATATTACATTCAATGCATATAGGGATATATGGAGATAGTAGTGCTTTCTTTTTAATTGGAATCCTCATTCTTGAATTTTATATTTGATTATTTTACAAGTACTCCCTTTTCTTCAACATCATTTGTTTTCTCACAAGTATAACACTTTTTGAGTTCTTGACCCTTTGCTATCACAATTCAACATATGATTTTCTTTTCTTTTCTCTCTCTTCTTGAGGAGAGAACTTACTACTTTCTCTTAGGTTAAATAATTTGTCCATGTTTTTTCTAGTAGGATGAATCGCATTTTTGTCAATTACTCTCATTACATTTTTGTCAACTACTCTCATTGTTTCACCTTTTGAGGTGTATTTTTTTTAATATGTAAAGCTTGTTGCAAAGTTTTCCTAACTATATAAGGTTCCAACAGACATCATGTTAGATTTTTTTTGTAAGGCAATTAATGTAAAATTATAGTCTTTGGTAAGGTTTCACCTTGGGAGCTCAAAATTCCAATCTCAAATACTCAACATTATATTCAGCTATAGACCTTAGCTGCTTCTTATTTTTTAGTTGGATAAAATAGCTTCCAATGCATGGTTGTTCTTAGAAGGTTTCTAATTATTTTCCAAATGCTTTCCAATTTAACATTTGTCCTTGTCTATCACTCATCTTCCATTGGTACCATTGATAAGGTCCCAATTCTAATTTCTAAATATAGTAAAGTTATGTCAATAATGAAATTACTTGGTATATTGTGAAGTTTAAACTATTGTTTCTATGTTTCTTATCCATTTCTAAATATATGTTACTCAATAGAAAGGAAAAATGAAAACCAAGTGACTCTTTTTGCAAACCATTAGGATCATATTTTTATATAAATAGTTGAACCAATAACTAAATGATAAATTCCTCTACCATATGAAGTAGAAAATGTTATTGTAGAGACAAATGTATAAACACTTTTAATCCTTTTTAGAGATCCAAATAAAAAATTAAAAACCTAAGTTACATAAAAGTGGGATTTGAGTTAGATTCTACCTCACAAAATCTAATATTAATATCTAATGCTCCTACCATAGAGAACCATCAAAAGTATGGCATTGTAGATGTCACAAGAAAAAATTCATTAGATTTGAAATCAAAGATTCACATACACACAAAACATCAAGAAAATAAGAGAGGATAAATGCTCCCACCAAATATTACAAGAAGGAAACCACCAACATAATTTTCCTAACAACACAAGTAAGATAATTTTTGGTTAACTTGGGTATTTAAATAATAATTTTTTTTATTGGAATCAATATTGATTGATTATAATGTTGTCTAATTAAATCCTAAAATGTGCCCAAATCACTTAATAAACTAATAAAATAATAAAGTGGATATAAAAACACATAAAAGAGAAACAAACATACACATAAATAGAAATGAGATATATAGAGGACAACCTGTCACTTACAACATGTTTCTGTGCAAAAACTCTAACATTGGGTGCCTCAATCTTGAAGTTGCACAAGCCAAGATTCAGTTTGGATTTGGGATCAACAGGCTCAAAAATTTTCTATATGTGTGGACTCAATAATTCTTCTCACTTTGTATAGTGTCTCATGAAACTCCAACCATGCCTTACATTGATACCATGCTCATAACACAACTGTTTCCCTTCATAAAATTGACATACTAATCTTACAATGTGCTTTCATGAACCATATCCCTGACCTGTAAACCTCTCTGGCACTATTGCATACAAACTTGGACAGTAAACTATCCTCTTATATATGATTATCTACTTTCATTCTCAACACCATTTTGGGACCATGAATTATTATCAATGCAAGGCTTGTCACATAATGACTGACATTGCTCAACATTTATATGATTGTCATGGGAAGCTCCATTTGTTCTCTACTTTGAAAGTGCCTTAGCATCTCTGTCATTTACATAATTATGTGTGCGTTTACATAATCATACATACATATATATACATACATCAGTATGTATCTATATGCATCATTATTTGGAATACTTATTCATTATTTTCATTATTGTTACTTTGTTTTAGGTCTTCTCAATGGATAGAACATTTGGTATTGAATGTTGTCATTTGGAGTCCTTGGAAGAACAGTGCTCCAAATTATTTAATGTGCATGATGGTGACATAAAACTTTCTATTCAATACCTTTTGAAACATGATATTGTTGGCTTGCATGTACACGATGGGGTGAACTATAAACTAGTATTTTATACCCTCTCTCAAGTTATCGGTCGGTTTGAATGGGTCTTAAAGGTGGTTATGCATGTGGTTGTTTCCAACAATTTAAAAAATATTGCACAGGGGATTTGCACGATCAATCCAAACATTATCTCTGGCAGGCTTGGCTCAATTTTTTGTGATAGAGTCGGCTTTGAAAATAAAATGGTGGAAGCGTGGGAGATATTTAAGCTATCTTGCGCTAATGATAACTATGCTTCTATGAGTATCTTCCATGGTCAGAATGAATATTTTTTCACTTGTGATGATAAGAATGTTATGATGGACTACTTTTTTAGAGTTGGCATTTTTGTCAATAAACTAGGTCATCTTTAGATCATTAGAAAAAAATTTCTAGCTAATGAACTTTATATCCTTATGCATTATAAATTTCTATCAAACTATAGTTTAAAATACTCAAAATGTGAAAAGATATGTAAAGAAACAAAACATGGTAGGAACAAATTTTAATTTGATATTATAGAAATTTCTATCATGTTGAATGTTTGAAAAGATATGTAAAGAAAAACAACATGGTAGGAACATATTTTAATTTGATATTTTAGTTAGATAATGCTTTGGTAGATATGCAAGCCAATGGTGGAACCATGAATAGGGAAATCAAGAGAATTGTTTAAAATTATTCCTCAATAGATGCCTACACATGGAAATAATTATTTTTAATTTAAGCACATTAATATTGAGATTCCTATTAGATATTAGTTGCAAATGCTCCAATAGATGCACTTGGAAAATATGAAGTTATTATAAATGGAAAATGAACTTTTTGATAGTGTAGGCTCTAGGAGTGGCATCCCATGGAATAAAATGGTCAATATTTTCATTAATATGGCTTTAGAAACATCCAACGAAATGCAAATGATGAGGAGACAGTTAAAATCCTCTATATTTTACTATTACTCACACTACTTGCACCAAAATGGAAGCTTTTTAATATTAGATAAGGTTGGAAACACATGAAAAATGTGGAACTATGTACAATGTACCCAAATCGCTTGACACAGTGCCTCAAAGAAATTTTCTCCCAAGATGATAAATTTCTATCAAAATATAGTTTAAAATGCTCAATATGTGAAAGCATAGACTAGCTCTGAATTGTTTTCATCTGTCTTCATGCAAGAAAGACACCCTCATCATTCCTTGTGAAACAACAGTGTATGGAAACAAATTTAAAACTATAGGAAATGAACCATGACCCTGCAAATAAATATTTGTACTAAAAATTCAAAGACTTCAAGATAAGAGATTATCAGGATCAATCTCCACCGAATACATCCTATATTCATATTACTTTTAGTTAATATTGTCCATACCTTATAGGCGATGCCTTAGATTCATTATTACTGTGAAATTGGAGTAATTATCTAAGGGCCTAATTATAGGAAACAACTATTCAATATGACAGTGTGTAATTATATTCCATAATTACTTATAATTACTAGGAAATCATTACTCTACTATTTTGGGGGTATTTTGGCAGTTATATTCCATTATCCATGTAGATCTTATTTGGGATCCCAACTTGATTAAAAAATTTGAAGGGGAGTACTTGATGGGAATAGGTAGATTGACGAAAGTGAGAGGTAATTATAAGATGTTATTGTAGTTAATTAATTATTATAAATCGTCAGTATAATTTATTTTTAATTGGTCTAAATTTTTTTTAGACAGTTGGTCAAGAGTGGGATGCAATACATTTGTATATTGCGAACAATCTTGATTGGATGATGGTATGGATTGGACGATGTCAACAAAATAGTTTCTCATTAACATGGGAAGGTTTTGCTTCATTGGTTATAGAAGCTCATCGTAATGGAGATTCCAATGTTATGCCAATGGTAATTGATCTAGCATATGGTTTAAGAGGCAGACAGGTACGTAAAAAATTATTAATGATCATGACCCATATGTTTCATATCAACTCATGATGCAAATAATTTTGACATGCTTGAAAAATTGTAGGTCAAGCACTACAAAGCTATGGACTATCATGGCCAAAAATTTTGCATAAAAAAGTTAGATGACATGAAGAAAACTTGTGATTCTGGGATAACTACAGTCTTCGAGGTCACTAATATTTCATCTAGAAATGACATACATCCTCAACAATCTCAAAATCGATACTATGGCATCTTGGATGATATACTTGAGTGTGACTTTAACTCCTTCAAATTAGTTCTATTCCTCGTCAAATGGTACAGGCTATGACTGAATCAAAATTATCCTGATAAAACTATTATTCAACTTGATAATGGATTTACAATTATTAATACAAGGTCATTTGAGCCAGTTGGAGATGAGCCCTATGTTCTTCCAAGACAATGTGAGAAAGTATTTACTTAGAGGTTCTACATAAACCGGTTTGGTCATTTTTTGTTATACATGATCCAAGAGGAAGGCCGGTAAAGTATAATGTGATGTAAGAAGAAGATACTGAAGATGAAGATGAAGAAGAAGATGATGTAGAAGAAGAAAATGATGGTGGTAGTGGTGGTGGTGGTGGTGGTGGTGGTGGTGGTGGTGGTGATGATGATGATGATGATGATGATGATGATGATGATGATGATGACGATGATGATGATGATGATGATGATGATGATGATGAATGACANATGATGGTGGTGGTGGTGGTGGTGGTGGTGGTGGTGGTGGTGGTGGTGGTGATGATGATGATGATGATGATGATGATGATGATGATGATGATGACGATGATGATGATGATGATGATGATGATGATGATGAATGACATGATTGAAATGTACAAGGTATGTGATTTAATTATTTATATATATTTATGTTGATTAGTATATATTTAATATTAATTTATTGATGTATTCAACTCTAATGGCATGGTATAAATAATTCATTGTGTTCAATTCTAATGATTACAACATATGTGATTTATGATAACCAATGTATTGCTTATGATGCTCAATTAATTGACGGTGATTACATGTATATATATTTTTTGATTGTCAACCTTTCTGGAAATAGGCAATTGACTACACACATTGTCACCCATTCTGTTGATGATCTTAAATTCCATATATAAGGTAAATGTAATTTGTATTTATGATCTTGCATATTGTTCATGTTGTCTTCTATGTAATTTGTAGCATATGTATCACGTAATTTTTAGCTAACTTAAGATAAATGATTCACATATGCAGGAAATTCAACCCCTTTGATGAGGATCCTGCACAGTGATATGGATCAATAGGTATAAGTCAATACGCCTTATAGAAATAGTTTATTAATTGCTTTCTTTCTGTTTACACCAATATTCATTGAGTGGTTTAATAATAAGGTATTAACTTGCTCATGATTTAATAGTACTACCCTCAACATCAATTTTATGGCCGACTTTATCAACATTACCCTCATTTATCAAAATATCTTGCTCCTTACCAACTATATATCTCATTTGATGGATTGCAGGAACCACCAAATAGGTACTTGTCAGATCTATCTTCCTCGAATGAGGGAAATGCAAGAATGGTAGACAAAAGTTTGACATGTAGTACGGCTAAAATAGGGAGATCAACTAGAGGTCAAAAGATTAGAAAAAAATTCAATAAACACATGCAATTTTTCCTTTCTAAAGGGGGGTCATGTTCTTATGATGATGAGACCAAAGGTGACATCAAGGTTCCCTTTCGGTACACACATCTTGAGAAAGAATGGGTACCCAAGGAGCTATCTCCAATTAACACTAATTTTTGTGTTAACAAGAGGATATATCACATAGCTCCATCCTCATTACATGGTTTGGGCCTATTTTCCGTAGATGGGATAAAGGTATGTTAAAAAAAAGTTGTTGAATTGATGGATTTTGTTGGACCTTGTTACAATTACCACGATTGGAAGCAGATTGCTCAATATAAAAAAAAAAAAAAGTATGTGTAGGTATGCACTATCAGAAAATTATATACAATGGAAAGAAAATGGTCAAAGTAAAATACTTTCTATGTACATTGACGGGAGACCAAAAAAATAGGGAATGTCGTGGGTTTTATAAATAGTACACAACCTGCGACAACTAAATAGCAACCTAATTGCATATTTGAGGCGCGTGAGGGGAATCATGTTTTTGTATGTGTGATAAAATCAATAAGTGCAGGGGAAGAACTGTTAATAAATTACCATTTGAATCGCATGGATAAAAACAAAGTTACTATCATGGGGGGTAAGTACTATATACCATTTAAACTAACCTCAAGTTTATGACTCCAATATACCATTTTATTAATAAGTTTTTTTGCTAAGTCTATTGCTTTTAGTTCGCTAAAGTTTTTATATTTAATCTTTGTCGCATGATGACATGGATCCCCCACATGATAGAAATGGTGGGGATGCTCCACCCACCCATTCTTTAGCAAAGGTAAACCTTATTGTAATTGTACAAATTAGATAGTTGAAAAATGTTATATTATTATGTTCTTTTATTTAGGGTTTTAGAGTTATTATGATAGTTTTACTGATATTCTTGTCACAAATTGATGTTCAGGATAGGGGAAAAGAACCTGCAACAACAGAGGAAATAGCTCATGCAGATACAGATGAGCTCCTAGATTTCCTTAACCCTTTAAATATGGTGAAAAAAAAATTAAAAATAGTCTCTGTAGAAATTATGAAACTTTTGGATGATCTAAATCCAACTGAGGATATGGTGATGAGGACACATGAATTGATGTCGCAAGCACGTCATTATCAAATAAGAAGTAATGAATCTTTATTTATAACAAAATTTCAATAAAGGGTTATTTTTTATACTCTTTTATGTCATGAGCTAAAATATGTATGTGTTCTTGCTACAAGATTTTTTGGCTGCTCAAGTACTTGGTCATGGACATCGTGGTGATGTCGGTACTAGAAGAACTCCCACCTCAGGTAAAATAATCCTTAAGTTAACAAGTTACAATAAATTTTTTCTTTCAAACATTCAAAAACTTCATTGGACTTACTTCTTATAAGTGTACATTTTTCAATGGACTTACTGATACCATAAATACAGCTATAGGAAAAGGTACAATTACAACTAATTCAAAATTTTTAAGAAAATATTGAGTCAAACAATATTGAAAGCTACTCTTACTCTTATTATTTCATAATGTCTTTGCTAACAATGTATTTTCAGGTCATCAAGTGAGCCAGATGAATCCTCCTAGAAGGACCGACCATCTGAGAGAGTCAAGTGCAATGTCAGCAATAAGGAGCATGCAAACATTGATGCCTTCATGATCTATGCCTGGTAAATCCTTGTTTTTCTATATTTGGTTTTGTGTTAATTATGATTTGATAATTTGTACTTTAATCTTGGGTGGATCTCATAGTGGATTAATTTTCAGTAGTAGGAGATACACCGATGAATGCTACGCCAGATACATATCAGAGTACCTACATTGGTGATAATTCACCACCATTTTCTAGATCTACCCGTGTTTCTAGAACAGGAGTTATGCAGACGTCATTATTGATAGACGATAAAGAATTGATGCCTTTAAGATTTCCTAAGCTTCCAGGTACTTTAAAATTATTATTATTTATATTGTAATTGTAAATTACTAATTGATAAAAAAATTTGGATTGATGATCACATGACATTTTACAGTGAACAATTATTTTTATAAATCTCTTCATGACTTGACATTAAAGATATTCGGGCCCACCATACGTACAAGGTGGAATTTCATAAGTGAACTAACCCTATCCCACTATTTTTATTTCATATCATTAATCAGTATAATATTTTTCCTTTCATTCCATTTCTTTTACTATATTCACGGTACGCAACTTTAGTTAATTTTTCTATCTAACAATTTTGCATTTTTTCCTTAAAAGGTGGAACTTACAAGAAAAACAATTAAAAGAATAACTCATAAAAGATTTACAGCATGAGTTTGGTAATAATATTTTTGAGCGGAATTTTTTTATAGAAAAAGCTGACAAACATCTTAAGACTGTGATGGACACATATAGAAGGATTCTTGTCCACAACCCAAAGTACGAGCGTCCTCCCTTTATTTTAGTGAGGCATTAGAATTAATTCATTTTGGATGAAAAGAAGAAAGGGGATACTCAAAGAGGAATTGCACCACCAAATAAGAAAATAAGGTATGCAATAGTATTAACTACTAGTAGAATGTAATTATGCACTAATTAGTGTTCTTTATATCTATATAATCTAACATATTTCAAACTTTTCATAGGTTGCAGGACACATCAAAGGCTACATAGACCATACTACAAAAGATTGGCCAGCACAAACTTGGCTCTGATGTTTATTCAAAAATTCAAGCACGAATTGTAAGTAGCAGTAAATGAAATTACGAATCTAAATTTTTATAAATTCCAAATAATTTTTTTTAATCAAAAATGTAGGGCTTAGAATATAATTTAGAGGCCACCAAAGAACACAAAAATATTGCCTTCAAGGAAGGCTATCAAGTCGTGGTTGAACGCCTACGCCAAGCTTCCACTGGCCCAACCCAAGAGTCTCCTGGTGCATCGGTTGAACAGGAAAATATGCCAAATGAAAAATATTTGAAATTGAATACTTGAGAAAAAAATTGATTTTATGTTAATTTTGAACAAAAATTAACTATTTTTGTTTTTTAAAAGAAAACAATGTGCATGGCATTGCAATGTAGCCTCGTAATCCTAACACAAAACCTATGCTGCATGATGAAGGCCCTGATGTGGATCATAGTGTCGATGAAGGTGTTCATTTTCTATTGAAAATTAATTATGCAATTAATAATACAATTTAACATCTAAAATTGAAATCGGTGTAACCTTTTTTGTGTATATTTTAGAGCATACAAAATGTCATACTGAACGAGTGGAGGATGTTTGGAGTGATCACCATGTTTACTTTGGGGATGATGAAAATGTTATTGTATATGATGTGGCACAGTCAAGTAAAGAAAATCTATGTTTTGTTCTTTAAATTTCTTTTTTGATTTATATTTCTTTTAATTAATGAAATACTTGTAATACTACTATAAAATGGTGTGAATTTAACCCATATAGTTGTTATTGTAGCGGATCCCCCTTTGGCGCAACAGCATAGTCTTCTTAAACATGACATGATGAGGAGATGTGTGTTGAGATCAGATTTAGTAGAGGAGGGGAATGATGAGGATCTTGATGCTCTGCTTAGTTGTTTCACTAAAAAAAAACAAGAAACCAAAAAAGAAATGATTGCAATTAATATTTTTTCTAATGAGAGAACCTTGTCTTAATGGATGTTATTGTTTAATACTAGTAAATGTTGATGAATGATGTGTTAATGAATTATTCATGAATTTTGTGTGTGAATGAATTTTATGTATTAATTATGAATGTTATGTGAGTATAATGATTGAATGTAGGGAAGAGATTATTTATATAAGATGAATATGTGAACTCTATTTAGAGGAAGAAAATTAGTGGTATATAGTGATATGACATAATAAACTCTATTTGTATACCCTTACTATGATGAACCTAGAATTATCTAGTTCAAGACTATGAAGTCACACTACGAAGTCTCTAAGCATGAACGTAGGCAAGGTCATCGATGATGAGCCCCCGAGACTTAGGTCAAGTCTCATAGGGTTAGTCAAATGGTTCTCACTATTCATAAGCAATCATTCTAGTCCCTTATGTATGGCATGAATTACATTTCTCTTATGTATTTTATAAATTAGGTAAAAATAAACCTTTGAGGCTCTTTTTATACCCTTACTATGATGAACCTAGATTGATCTAGTTTGAGAATATGAATTCAAACTACAAATTCTATGAGCATGAATGTAGGCAAGGCCATCAATGATGATCCCTTGAGACTTAGGTCTAGTCCCATAGGGTTTGTCAAATGGTTCTCACTATTCAAATGGTTCCACACACATGCGCGTGCACATACACAACCTATACAAAATATACTAAGATGATTGTAGAATACTAAGATGATGAATGATGAAGAAGGTTTGAAAATGTTCATTTGATGATGATTATGAAGAAGATTTGAAAATGTTGCACCAATCTGAATTGGATCAATCATCATTTTCAAAACTTCTTGATCAATCACCATCAAGTATTTTCCAAGAGAAACACCTTTCTCTATATGAATCTTGGTTTACATTTCCTTGTAATCTTGATGCAAAATGTTTCCATGAAGTATGTCATGGGTATAATGCATTCAAGAAAAAGGCTCTGGAGGTTGCTAAGTCTTTTGTACTAGAAAACACCTTTTGCTTGGTAATTTGAAGCCATCAATGGAAACTTACAATCCTAAACAATTAGTATACCATTGATGGCTTCATAATTATTAAGTGAAAGGG
>MU227379.1:744418-781127 GCA_018584345.1 Thuja plicata | reverse complement strand
CATTGGTTGTATTTGAAGCTAGGTAATTTGACTAAATTAAGTTTATATTCTTGTAATTTGTTTGTTGATATTGGGTTGTAACCATAATAAAATAGATGCATTTATCATGTAAAACCATCTCTATCTGGAAAAAACACCTTTCCTACATTTGGAAGGAACTATGCTACACTCCATCTCTTGTTTTATTTTGGTATTGTTTGTGCAAGTTTGTACTCATCATAAAACTGAACGGGTAGATGGTAGATTATTATATTTTTGTGAGCTTCATTCATAGATTGGAATGAACTAAAGGTTGTTCTTTATCATCCTATGCATATTTATTCCTTTCAAATATTCATAGGATAAAGAAGCACAACCTTGATTTTGTTCCACCACAAAAGTGTGGTCCAAATACTACAGGACAACCTAAACATAGATCAATTTCCTTAGAAGAATAATAAAGTATAATCAAAAGAGGGAAAGTGATGTTGACAACCAACTGAACTTGCGGTATGATATGCAAAGAAAGTGTTTAATTGAAATTAAATGCATATTACACAGTGTAAAAAATTATGAGGAACTCCCTAACAAAGCAAAGAAAGAGGTTGCAGCTAAAATAGAACAATATTGTTGAACAAGAGAAAGAAAATTGATTGAAAGGTAATTTTCAATTTTACTCTTAAATCCTATTGTTTTATTAGTTTACTTTTGTTAGTATGCATGAAAATTTGATCTAATGTTCACATTCATGGCATTGTAGGGTTGTGGTCAAGAAGGAACTGATGGGAATTAGCAGGGTCTCAAATTTAGAGGTGCAGTAATCTACATTTATTTCTTTTATTTTACTTTCTTTAGTTTTTTTGTCTTTTGACATATATTTTGATGAACCAATATATGTATTCTTTAGTAATAGGTAATATATTTCTTGACAAGTAATTCGTTGATTTTATTCATGCAAACTGTTCTTTTGCTCGAAATACTTATATGGAAAAGTAGAATTTTCTCAATCGCCATCTATGTTAAACCTCTTAAATATTTGGTATGTATATGTTATCTGCATCTATCCACTTAATATATTTAAGTAACATGTCAATATTTATTTGATTTGGGTGATTGAATAAGATTTGGATTATTACAATTTAGAAGGTAGTATAGGTAGAGTTAGAGAGTGAATAACCAGTGTTAATAAAAATGAAGCTTTCTTTTCTAGATGTTTGGGTGTTTGAAAAATTAAATCTACTCTATATTTGAATATTGATATTAACAGGAACAGGTAGCTTTTATAAATTAAATGAGATCTTTATATATTCCTTCTACAACTGAAAAAACCTTATTATCATGGGTGATTTCCTTTGCATTCAGCGTTGTACAAATATGAAGCAACATGCAAGTATCAAATAGAATTATGTCTTGCAAGTTTTAAGATAAGTGGGCATATAATTAGGTGTACAATTATAAATCTTGTAGTTTTGGGATCATGGATATTACCTTAATATCTTACAAGAATTGGTTCTCCATCATAGTTATAAACTGTTGGGTAGGTAACCATATGAGGAGGTCTACGTATAACTTATTTGTAGGTAGAATACAATTAGGATCTCACCCTTGTTCACCTAAGTGGGTGGCAGCTGATGGAGACACTGTCTGGGGACTCTACCCTGGAAAGGGGTTGTGTAACCACTTCTACCATCCTTCAAAAGAATGGTTTTAAAGTTAAACCTGAACTATGATCTCTCTGCGAGTTACATAGGCAAGGCCATCTATGATGAGCCCCTGAGGCATTAGGTCTAGCCCTTAGGTCTTTTAATTGTAATTTCTTCCTTGATCTTTCCACCCCTAGTGGATTGTTTGCATTAGTTGATTCTATACAAGATTGACCATCAAAAGACTAAAAATTGCACCCTAAATTCACTTGAAGCATCAGATGCCCCAAAGACAGGAAGAGAGAAATACAAATGAATATTGTCTATCTCTTCCTATCTTCGGAGATCTGAAGCTTCAAGTATATCAAAAGAGGGAGTGATGCTGACTACAACATGAATCTACGGAATGATATGTAAAGAAAGTGTGTAATTGAACATAAATGCAGAATACACGGTGTAAAAAATTATGAGGAACTCCCTAACAAAGAAAAGAAAGAGGTTGAAGATGAAATGCAATCTTATAATAGTGATGAGAAGAATGAGGAAAGAAGGAATAGAATAATATTTCTCAACAAGAGAAAGAAATTTGATTGAAAGGTAATTTGCAATTGTACTCTTAAATTCTATTGTTTGATTAGTTTACTTGTGTTTGTATGCATGTGAATTTGATCTAATGTTCACATTCATGGCATTGTAGAGTGATGCTCAAGAAGGAACTAATGGGAATTAGCAACGTCTCCAATTCAGAGGTTCAGTAATCTACCTTTATTTCATTCATTTTACTTTATTCAGCTATTTTATGTTTAGCATATGGTGTACAATATTCTAAATTGCTCAAAGTCTGACATGTTTATATGGATCCAAATTATAAACAAGAAACTTAAATGGGCGAGCTTAACTGGTAATATATTTTATTAGTTGGGCTTCCAAATTGGAGCCCAAGTTAAATTACTATGAGATGTTGATAAACTGTTGAAACGGGGTCAAATACCAAATCCAACTGGTTTGGTGTGGCATACTTTAATTCCTACCTCTATTAATTTTTTGAAACTTAAAAAGTGTTTCAATCAATATATTTTGTGAAACTTAGAAGTTACAACCTAAAAAGAAGATAAGGCAAGAGAGTTTACATCTTCAGACTATGGATTTTTCTCTCCTTGACTGATTTGCTTCCTTAAAAACAATGATACATGTTCTTTGAGGGTTTTGTGTTCTTTTACTGGCCATAATTTCTCTTGTTTGTACCTTCATATATATCATTGTCAAATTGTTAGATCTGACAGTCATTTGTATCATTTATGTATTTCTTCAAACCCTCAAAACTATCCCTTTTCTATGTTTTGATCTTTTGACTACCATATTTGATATTTGTGCTCTTTAAGCTCTTTAATTTTTTTCTCAAGAGCAATTTTTCTTTCTTCTTTGTTTTCATGTTCAATTGAAAGACTTCATATTTAACCACCCTTGACGACCATGTTGAGTGAAGGGTCTAAATGACCTTCTCAATTCCCTTTGGTTCTTCTGGATCATGAATATCTTCTATCATTGGGCATCTTTTGACTGCTTGGTAAACCAAAAATTCCCTCTTCAATGTTTTAGGATGCAACCATGGTACCCTTGCGGCTATTCTTCATGCATTTTAGACTTCCTTTTTATGGTTTTCATGTTTAGATGACTGTCAAAGGCTCTCTATTCATCATGCCATTGATATATTGATACTTTATGATAATTCTGCTAGCTAGGCCCACTATATTTTCATATATGCTCTACATTCATGACTTCAAGAAAATTTTGTTTGAAGAGAGTGGGTGGAAAGAGCATTGAATATAACCTTATGTATTCATCTTGAAAATACCATTGGTGAAACTCCCACATTTCCCTTTGGATGTTCCAAAACTAGCAAATTTGGTTGACGAGCTAAGTTTTCCAGGTGATAAATTAAAAAATGTTTAAAATATTTTTGTACATTTGTACATCTTTTGTACAGATATAAATTGAAATCTTCTACATTGTTACTTTCCAAAAGATTTGTAGTTATTATATCATGCATTGTGAAACCTTTATTTTTTAGAAGTAGGCACATTATATTTTTTATAGTGTTTGCAATGGTTTTCCATATTTCTTGCATATTTATATGAATAATAATTTCCTCGATAGTCACAGTTTTCATCACACAGAGTCATAGGAGAAATTTTAGTGGTTCAATGATGACCAATAATCTGTCTATTTCCCATGGATGACATGTCCAATGCAACAGGATCATTACCTTCTGGAACATCAAAAGTGGTTTGTCATTATTTGTGAGTAGAATTCCAAAATGAGTTACACCTATTGTAAAAAGTGGCATATTCTAATTTTTGTAATACGTTTTGTTTAAAATCTATATTAGTTCAGTCTAGACTGAAATATGTAGATAAACATGTCACAAATTCTTAGATCTTGCTTTTTTGTGTTCCTTCACGTGCTTCAACGAGATAGTCAATGCAGAGTGAAGAATAATTTAGTTTTTGACCCTGAAGATTTCAATAGTCAGTACATTAATAGAGTGTCTCTCAAAAGTATAGGAAAACTTGTATATCTTATCCTTCTTCTCTAGCATGTGTCTCGCTTGTCATTAAGATCACCGAAGCTATTAATATCTTTAGAAAATGTGCAAAGCTAGTTGGCTTTACTGATGTTGAAAAAAACCATTAGATGTTCACATCTTCAAGGTCTAAGGCATTAGAAGATTCTAAAACATCATATTATTTCATCAAAATATTCATAAGACACATATTTTGAATACTGAGTCAAATTTTCTGAGGAAAGGTACTCTTCACTACAATTTGTAGTAGGATAATTGAAAAGGAATAACTTTCTAACCTTATACCAATATCATAGGCTAATTCTTGGGAATATATGCTCATGTAGCCCATGGTTCCCTAGAAGTGGTCTTACCATAATAAAATAATAAAATTATTACCTTACAATTAATTTTGTAGTTGCAAAAAAGTAAAACTTAGATGAATCGATGACATTATATGCTATATCATTTGTTGACTCATGGGCATATAATCTCTTGTAGCCCATAGTTCCCTACAGTGGTCTTACCATTATAAAATCACAATTTTGTTAATTTTCAATCCAATCTACATTTGAAAAACAACAAAAATTAGATTAAATAACTTTCAATCCTATATTAGCTTCTTGGTAAATTACAATTTCACCTGTTATGGTTTGCAAAATCACAATTTCACCTATATGTTTCAGTTTGAAATGCAGAGGAAGGGGTAGTTTCTATATATATATATATATATATATATATATATATATATATATATATATATTTGTTTTCTTTTTTTTCATTGTCCTCTTATTCTTCTCTTTCAAAATATACTGTAGATCATCACCTCCCCATGTGTTGATTTTATTTTTTTATTTTTTCTTCCTAATCACCAATTTAATAGCTTTGTCATAGAGGCAGGGGAAGAATATCAGTATGAATGCTCAATTCTTGATCAGTACCATGTGAGTGGATACTTCCCAAGATTGCTATCCTAGAGGACATAGTAACATGATTATTAACTGAAGGCAATGTTTTCTTATATCTGATTTATTAATCTCATTTGACAGAAAAAAAAACATGATCCTAGAGCCGTTTGTCAATGTCAGTGAGTGTGGGGATGAGGTCAATGCCTTCCTAATCTATGGATTCACTAAACATTGGAAGCCATAAGAGGTTTCCTAGTTCCATTGGAAATTAAATTATTAAAAGGAAATAAAGAAGTGATATTAAAGATGTGAAATGGGCTTGATCCAATGTAAGCTATGGACCGTTTCAAATATTTAGTCCTCCCTACTTGTGCAAGAGATTTAAAATAGGGAAAGGACATCCATCAAACATAAAATAGGTATATTTGTCAAGGATTATGGTTTTAGGACATCAACCAACGTTGAAAACTCATGATCATAATGGAGAGATATAAGATAATCTTAGCATAAGATATTGAGGGACACTCAGTAAAACCAAACATGGAACTAGTGTAAAATATCCTTAATTACTAATGCTTCATCATCCTTCAAATGGACTAGAGATGTTAAAATGACACAAATTAATTAGGGAAACTAAAACCATTCCCATGCTTAAAAAAAACGTAGGTATCTTTCATTCTACGCAGCCCATACAATCAAGAAGCTTTCTTAAGATGCAGGGTCAAAAGTTGATAGCACTAATCTACTAGCTGGACAGATTGATAAGGGCGGCTTATCCTTTTAAATTTCTTCTTCAAATCAATCAATCATTCAGAAAATCAACCTATCAACCTTATAATATAATGAAGAATAGTAAAACATCCACCACATTGCAATTATTCCATCAACCACCTTGAGCTCACTATTTTTGGCCTATCTGAATGTGATACCTTCAACTCATTGCTTCCAATATGTATTATGCTTTTAGTTTGCACACTTTGCTCCATGACACACTTCCACACCTTGCTCACACTTCCAATTGATTTGATCTTTCATTTCTATCTTCCACAAGTATAAACAAATTGAGCTCCAAGTTAACCAATATGAAACATATGAGCATGCAATGAGCATTGGTCAAAGAGGTTGGCCCCAAACACTTCTAAAATAAAAGGAAAGTGAAAGCGGACCAATCAAACAGGTAAATAGGTCCAAACAATTATTGACATACCTCAATAATGTAGTGTAAATAACAAATCAATATTGTAATTGTTAGGAATAAGGTGGCTCAACCTTGTATGTTTCCTTACATTTCATATTATTTATTTTGTAATTAATTGTTTGCAAATAATGTATTTAAGTTTGATATTCATTCTATCATTTAGTTGAGTGGACATGCTGTGTTTTCACTCCACTTGGAAGATGACAAGGATGATCAAACTTGGTCTAGGTGTATCTAGGCATCCCATTCTATGGTAGAGGTTATTTTCCAAATGTCGGCTCTTTGGACAATGTGTAAGGTAATCATGAATGAAATGATTATGATAGATTCCTATGACGGTCATTAATATTTGTAAGAGCTAATTGTGAAAGATTCGATGATAGGTGAAGACATGCAAGACATGTGGGAAATGATCATGTTGAATACTCTACACTCTTCTGCAATACACCGTGATAGTTGGTATCAGAGTAAAGAATCGATCGTGCCTAAGAAACTAACTGAGTAGCAAAAGGAAGTTGCAAAGAATATCACAGATTGATTGTCTCACTTGGTCTTTGGCAAAAACCCAAGTTAGGTGGGGCCTAAATGATGCAGCGTTCCTTTGTATACTACTCATGTGTTCATGAAGGGCTATGGAGTAAAGAGTGTAGTAACTAGAGCATTCTTGATTGCACATGGGAGTCATGGTGTTCCTGGACCTCCATGTGGAGTTTTGTGTCTAGCACTATCCTTGACGGATAAGACCTATAGTAATGCGAGTCATGTCTTTTGGTTCATCACGATCCCTAGTTCTTGGATGTTGAGTACTATCCCCAACAATCCACAATGCATTCGGTAAGATTGGAAAAGTAATTCGAGTCTAGTCCTTTGGTCCTCCATAACTAAAGCTTGAATAGAGGCTTTGAGCTCAGTCAGTTCTCAAATGGATTTGAGGATCAATGTCGCTAAATGGAAGCACCTTGACAGATTTAGTCTTGTTGGTTAACTCATCTCCATAGTTCTTTTAAGAACATGCCATTTCTAGTTCTTTGTCAAGTGTGAAATGTATAGCCAGTGAGGTTTATCCATTTTCCTTGATGGAAGATTATGTTAGGCAAATCAAGGTATGCATCCCTTCTTTGTAATTTGTTGATACACAAGTTGTGCAATGCGACTTGGCCCAGATTGCTAAGCTTTCCTCAAGTAGCCACATCTTACAAAAGCTCTAAATCTTGGTGCAGCCTGAATCACCAAGTTTTATAGTTGCAAGCCAACTCTTGCGTAAGAGCCGACTCTTGGGTAAGAGTCAAACTAGTCTTTGGAGAAAGACTAGATTTTCGAAATACACCCCCCTACATATTAGTTATTAGTGTGTGGTTACGACTGCCAAAGGAAGTTATAGAGACAACACTCCCAACCCCAATTAATAGGCTGGAGTAGTGGTTTATAAATTCTATTGGAATCCATGGTGACAAGAAGCTATGTAAAACCATTATGTTCATAAAGTGAATTCTATATTTGTGTAGTTTCCCTGCTAGTCATTTGAGATGGCTAGGCAAGTGTTAGTCGCCGAGCTCCAACCTATGTCTATGATTTGATACATGGTGATTTGATGTAGTCTTTGTATATGGGTACAAGCTTTAGGTTAGTCAAAAAAAAATTTGGGGTTCCTAATTTTACAAAGAATGGTAAACCCTAATACGATTATCTTTGGAAGTTGCCCTAAAAAGGGAAGCACATGATATAAGCATTTTTTAGGGTTGCAAATTGAAGAGTGGAGTTAGTGTATTTTTGGAATGTTATTATGCTACCGGATTTGTCTTCAAGTGTCAATTAACTCCTGAAAGAACTTGCATTGCAAGTGTATTGTAAACAACAATAGTTTTGATTAATACATTATGCAGGTTTTGGAGTGCTGGGGTTTTTTACCGAAAGGTTTTCCCTAGGGTAAATCATTGTGTCATTCTCATTTTTCTATATATGCATGGTAATGTATTATCATTTTTTAATTGATAAGGGTTAAATCTGAATTTTCACGATCCTCTTCTCGGGAGTTTAGCATAGGGAACGGTTTCCCACACACTTAGCTTCCTTTCAATAATCATTCGAAGTCATATAAAGAACCACTTATCCTCTCAATCATTCAATTCCATCACCAAACAATACTAAAATAGTATAGAAACACTAAGAGAGCATAAAGTAACATCATATGAAATTGAACATTATTCCAAGGCCATCATCTCACTTTGTCATTGTGAATGCAAAAAAAAACTTTATTGATTTAAACCTCTATATTTGATTCAAACAACATGCCCTTAAATAGGCAATAAATAAGGCAGTTCCAAAAACTGGTAATCAAAATTGATAACCATAAAAAAAACTAAATTATGTAGATATTTAATACACCAACATCCCCCCTTATTACATTAATTTGTAAAAGAGTGGAATGTTGCAAGATTTTTGTACCCAACCCTTTCGGATACTTTGTTTAAACACCTTCACCAATCCTCCCCACTCATCTAGGAAACACCAAATTGATTTCACCAGTGGATCTCCTTACTATAAAACCTCTAACCATCTATACAACATTAGAGAAAATTAAAGTGTTCCCATTCCCTATGCGCAATGAGTCATATTTCCTCCAAAATTCATCTCCTCAAAGTGTGTCTAAATCCTTTTCTAGTGCTGCACATGAGACCTCTTTCCTCAAAAATTCTAAATCTCCTCCGAGTCTTTCTAAAACCTCCTCAAGTGTTGTGGAAATAATCTCTCATGTGTTGTACAATTCACCAATCAAATGTTTGCACATGAGACAAACTTCCCTTTAAAAGTGCACATCTCCTTCGAATGTGACTAATGTCTCAAGTGCTCAATAAATTATAAATCAAATGTGAATACACAAAAAATACACCCACAAGAAATATTGCACCCCCCTTTCTTATTAAAGATTCAGATATGATGCTAAACCCCCTCTTTTCTTTAGGGACACAAATAGGGTGCTTCTCAATAAAATAATAATCTTGAGAAAGAATTTATCTCAAGATGTTAGATATTCTCTTGCCTCCATTGCCTCCAAACCCTGATAAATATATCATTCACATCACTATAACAATCCAATGGTGGGTAACAATATTTCTTTGGAGACCATGTGAAAAATCTGAGTTTTGGAACCTCTAAGCTATTCTAGTGCCTTGAGGCAATAATTTGGATATTTGATACTCATGACCATAGCTCTCGAAAGAGATTTCATGCCCAACAAATAACACGAAATGCAATAATTCCACCATCACTTCAAGAATTAGCCATGGAATATTGATGGCATCTATGTGCCATTGTATGTTTGAAGAATCCTCTTAGCCACTAAATGGAACATAAATTCCACAAATACACCTCTGTAGATTCATTTATTGGATTCCTATAACAAATACCAGAAGATTTGTACAAAGATTCAACCTTTGTACCCCTAAATAATGTGCTAAAATCCTACACTAAAAGTTCTTTTAGATATTAACTTTATTAATGTAATACAATGTCAAAAATTCTAAATACCTTGACAATGACATCTTCCTTTCTACAAGTGAGTCTGGATCCTTACAATGCTGAAACATTTTCTATACTTTTTTTAGTTATTTAAAGTTGACCTTCCAAGCACCTGAATAAACGAGATTGAATAGACCCTCAAAAATAGTATTCCACTTTGAAAATCATTGAGATTAAATCCTATGCTACATACTCTTCAAAATATATCCTCTTCTCTTAATAATGTCATGAAGGTCAGAGAAAGAGTACACCTTTTATTTTTTCTGAGATTCAACCCTATTAAAGAAATGGTTGAAGGAGTCACTAAATAAAGTATCAACTAATTTTTCAATTAGACCTTAGCCTGCCTTATCAATGGAAAATTAATAACAACATATACTAGGTAGAATTAACGTGAAGCTCAAAAAAGATGTATAATTCGCTATCCTTCTCCTCTTTTATTAAAAAATTGATTTACAATCAACGAAGAATAGTCAACTTTCAAAGGGTCACATGATTCATGGGACACAAGCTAACATCCTTCAATTCTATCAAACCTTTTCCATGTGTGAATAAAACTCTAAATCATAATTACAAATTATGTGTTGATTCCAATCTCACATAGCTAGTAAATTAGCTGCCTCCCCATTTCATCAGCATACCCTTTAGACTCCCTTTGGATCGTTGAGAAACAATTAACAAAGTAGTTGGTTTACAGATTACAGACAGAATGGTGAAACATGTATTATATACTAACACTACACATCTTCTTTGGTACCACATGTGAATCCAAAATAAAAAATTCATTGATTTAAACACCTGTATTTGATTCAAACAATGTGCCTTTAAATAGGAAGCACATAAGATAGTTCCAAATAGTGGTAACCAAAATAGATAACTGTAAAATAAAAAATTAACTTGTGTAGATATGTAATATGCCAATAGTTACATCCACTTAGGTTGGTGCAAACACATTGATACTGAAAAACCTAACACCCATGCAAACAATCAATCAGCCTTGAGATATAGCAATTAGAATCATACGCATAGTATAGTTGAGCATCTAGAACTTGAACGAAAGTAAGATACTGACAATACCCACACTACAAGCTCTAAAATTGAAATGCAAAGAATTCGAATTTCTCCTTTGAAATCATCTTTGCCTTCGCTATCTTAATAGTGTTTGGTACACAAACATCTCTAATTTTCCCTACAAAATGAATTGACATGAAACTATGGATATATCATCTTTACACTTCTGTAAACTTAACTCCCAAACCATATAAAAGCTTAGCTTCAAAATGAAGAAATATGGTACAATTCCCTAAGCTAGAGACATTAACATTGGCACATCATACTTGAGTTATTTCATTGCAAAAACCTATCAATTAGATCATTTATCTATGGAAGGGTTATTTAAGTTAATAAGACATTTTTAATGTATTATGGTTTTCTCCATTGAAGTTAAGATTGGGTTAATTAAGAGGTATTAAGTGCACAATCCTTAACTAGTAATTATACTAATTGGTTTGTTAAATTAGACTAAAAGATTAATAGATGTTATCATATGCTTTTCTTAAATTTATTATACTATATATTGGTAATTTTAGTTTTAAATGTGGTTAGTAACATAGTTTGAGATGTAGATCATTAATTTGTTAAATTTGGAATGGTGATGTTATAAAATTGTGTTTGATTATCTACCAATGAAGAATATGTTCTTATGATAGGTTTAGTATCTTGAAAGCTATTAGTAATTATGTTAATGATAATTTAATGATGTCAGTATTCAAATTTTCTGGCTATTAATCATTAAGATAGCACTATTAATCACTAGTAATTAGTAATTAATCATTATTGTTTGAATTATTAATAGTATTCATCAATATCAATATCTTCCAAACAGGTATTATGACTAGTTTATTTTTTCAAATTCATTATTATGTTATTCATTTGGTATTTTATTGTAAAATAAGTGTAGGTTTAGTTGTATTAACATCTTCATGGCATTGCAAAATACCACATATACATATCAAATTTTGAAAATATAAAATTTCCTTAGTTGTGCGGACATTGGTTACAAAATATTCATTATATTGACACGTGTAGATATAATTCGCATAGGAGGGCGTAATAGTGCATTAGATTTGTAAGCATTCTAGAGCGTATTCTAATTCAACTACTATACTTTCAATGAAAAGATTAGTAAAAGGAAATATATTATATATATCAATAGATGATTAATATATATATTTTTTTTAATGAATATGTCATCACTATTTCGATGACCATCCAATATATCAATGAAATAGTTCGACTGGAATGCTACAATCTCAACACTTTTTGACGTCTCTATTTGGACAGCCCAAAACTAGATCAACAAACAAATTCAACCGGAATGCCACAGTCTCAACGCATTCTGATGTTGATAGTTTGACGACGATGACAATGATCAATGAACTATTTCGACCAGAATGCCACAGTCTCAACACCTACTGAAGTTGATAGTTCGATGATGATGACGATGACCAACGAACTATTTCGACCAGAACGCCATAGTCTCAACGCCTACTAAAGTCGATAGTTCAACGACGATGAAAATGACCAACGAATAATTTTGACCAGAATGCCACAGTCTCAACGCATACTAAATTCGATAGTTCGACGATGATGAAAATGATCAACGAACTTTATCGACCAGAATTTTCACAGTCTCAATGCATTATATAGTCAGTCATTCGACCACTATTACTATTGATAATTCGACACAACATTTTTTATGTGGCTTAATTGATGGAAAAAAATCCGACGACAAGAGTGGTCGATTGGCTGACCAACCGACATCAAAAAATTGACCAACTCATGTCAAAAATATGGCCAAAATTTACTAGTGCTTGATTTTAGTACTCAGATTCCCGTCTTCTATGCGTCTGAAATACTGAAATCTCCTTGTGTGAAATTCCTTGTCTGCTTCATGTTTTTCCAATCTTAGAATATGATTATTGTTATGGTGTTGTGATTTTTGCTTTTCCGTTCGCATGTCAAATCTATATTTTGGGTATAAGGGGTTCTTTTAGAAAATTATGGTTTCAAAATGGTCCAAAATTGTGTTTGAAAACATTAGAAAACTTGAATCGAATCAACTAGGGTTTGTTTTAGAACTTTGTTAAAACCCTTGGTATTAAACCATACTAATTTGATAGAAACCATTTTATAATATTTGGTTTAAAACATATGTTTTAGGAAATAAACAAATTTGTTTATTTGAATTAAAATTAAAATAATTATATTTTTTCATCTTGCCTTCTGTTAAAAAAATTAACAATAATAAATTAATACAGTAAATAATTATCTGTTACATATTTATAGATAGAAATGACCTCTTTATTAAATTAAAAAGAAAATAAATATATTTTTGAATATATGATAATTGGTATCTTTGAAAGATATATAAGAAAAAGAGTTGTAATTTATATTATGCATTTATTTTAAAATAAATTAATTAATATAAAAAAAAGATAATATTTATTTTTAAAAAACAAATAAAAAATAAATAAAACAATTATTTTTATTTACTTTAAAGAAATAAAAAGAAAAAGAAAACTAGAGTGGGGGCCACATAACCCCCCATTACTAAAATTTACTTTTAATAGTTATTTTAAATAAATTTTAAGTTGAAAATGAGTTTTGTTTATCTTATTTATTATTTATTTAAAATTTGACTAGATTAATTAGTTTAAAATTTATTTTTATATTAGTTTATTTATAAACATTTATGATTAATATTTTATTGATTGTTAATGTAGATCAAATTATATTATTTGATTTATAAATTAATTTATATTAATTTTGATAAATATTATATTTTTAAATTATATTTGATTAATAATTTATTTAGTTAAGTATAATCTTTAGGTTATAACATAAATCGTTAAGGACTTATATTTTGGATTATTTATTACTTTTAAATTAAATTTATATTTAAATTTAAGAGTCCAATTATGAGAAAGGGATTTGGAATATATTTATAAGATCCTAAGTTAATAATAATGGATTGGGGATTATGTATAATTTAATTAACTCATATTTAACTTGGGGTACGACTTAATGTTAATTATATTATTTGGTCAGAAGATAGATTATATATGGATATGTTATTTTAACTGGAGTTTTATTTTGCCTTTGTTGTGGTTAATTGTTGTTATGGGTAGAGTGATGCCCTAGGAGGGATTATATTTTCTGGGACTTGAATTATTTTATGATTTTATCTCTTTACTATTTGGGTTTATATTGTGGGAATTTATAACTATTTTCATATCTCAATTGGTTCTTGTATTGTTTTGTATACATATGTTGCTTATGTTGTGTGTTCTCTTAGTCTCCGATAATTATGTTTTTAACCACGAGAAGGTGACTATCACTTTTTGTGTTGAGTCCTAATTATATTGGTCACCTTGTTTCTACTGTTATGGTGGTTCTGTGTTTTGGATGCTTATCTTACATGGATTATGTTACTCCATGTTTCGAGATGGGTTCTTGTGATGTTTTGATGATCATTGATCTTGTAATGTGTTATGTGAATTTGCATTGTTCTATTGAGATCTCTAGTATGGGATGGACAGTTTGGATCCTTGTATAGGATGATATGTTATTTGTTATGCTCCCGTATTTTCCTTGGTGATAATCTTAATTTATGATTTATGAGAAGTCCTCACGATTTTGGGTTCTTTTCTTTCTTTTGGTTCTTTTGGTTCTTTTGGTTGGAGCATTAGGGTAGGTTATCTAGTTGTGTAGTAGAAGTGGCTTGAAATAAGTGTCAGGGCCCACAAGTGGCAACCAAGATCACTTATTCTAAGTTTTCTTAATCAAGTGATAACATAATACATAATTGGGGGGTTTAAAATATATTAATAAGATATGGTACCTCACCCATGCTTGAGTGCTTGTATAAGATAAGATGGAGGATGAGAAGATGTTTGCCGCCCTGCAAGGTATGGTTCTAGCATAGTTAATGAATTTGTCTGGTTGAGGATTCATTGATACCGTATATGGTCACTTAAGTGTCAGGGTCCAGAGAGACTACCGGGATGAGACTTAAGGGTTAGATGTATATGATGACACCTTCCTATACATAGTCTAAGGTTTCCTACATGTGTTGGTTTCCCTTGAGCTAGAGAGCTATCAAGATCCCCTTGCTTAGTTGTTACTGCCTACTTTTGGTTCTGTTATCCGAGTGGGGCCTGTTGTTATCTCCTTAGTATGGTGGGAGTGGACCTTTGGTTCCACAAGGTCAGGTGGTAGTGATTCTTATTACCATTGAGATCTGATGTTCGTGACTTTATGCTTGGATGATCCTTGATGTTGTTGTACCTTCTTGTTTGTCATTGTTGAAGACTTTATCTTATCTTTCTTATCTTGTATTCTGTATCATTGTATCAGTTGTAACATTCTTGGATTATTGTATTGTTCTTCATACTTGGTTTTACCACATACCCTACAACTTGTGCAGTGGATGTTGGTTCACTATGATATTAGTTGTATCTAGGTTTCATTTATGAGGTGATGTTATTGTGATTTATCTGCATTATTTGAATATGTTATATTATTTAATTACTTTTAGTAGATTAGTTAACTTACATAATTATACATCATGGAACCCTTGGGATTTATAATATGTAAATTAGTTGCATTTATGAGTATGTATTGTCTTATTTTATATTGCTTCTGCATTTTTATTCCTTTTCAATTGTAACTCCTTAAAAAAAACTATTATGTAAACTTAGTAACATGTTTTAGGTTAATCTCTCTTGGGTTCCCTAGTGGGGAATTACACTTGGTATCAGAGCCTGAGTTTCTACACTAGGAACTATAGGATTTTGTACGCCCACTAGGTGTTTAGTTGTCGAGACCATTGTAACTCCTAATTTGTAGATACCAATTTACAAGTTGTTTAGGTTATTGTGTGTGATGCATCTTACCTTATCATCTGTCTATTGTATTTGGGTACATTCTCTAATGCGTCTAGGATGTTGTATTCTTAGGTGTCGTGAAGCGGTTACTCCCTTGAGTGTGGCTCATACTAGTCACCTTATTATGTGTAATGTTTTATGATTGATAATTTATTTTGGTTATTGATGATTGGTTCGTGTTGTGTTTGGGCTAGCATTAAATTTTTGAACTTTCTTTTGCTTGGACTAGTCATCTGATTCTCTTTTCACTATCTATTTTGTGACACTAGTCACACTTGATTTAATGTTGATATTGAATACTTTTATGATTCAATGTTGAACTAATTATTTCCCCACTTGGGAGTTTTCTTTATATTTTTTGATGACTATTTCGAATGTTTTATACTGCTAGCTCAATTTTGTGAAAAGTGTTGTTTCTATCATGTTCGTTATGGACCTCTGATAGTATGTGTAAGGGAGGATATTTCAGAGAATGGTACTCTGTAATTTTGTCATAGTAGGCCAATTAGGTCAAGGACCTAAGTCCCCAATTGAATTATGCATTGTATTCATAAGAGAGCCATTGCAACACCTTTATGTAAACCTTGTAATCTTTATTTGTTTGTCAGCTTCCAGAAGTAAGCGTAATTTCAGGGGGGTGTATGTAGTGTCAACCCATAAATTTACTTTCAATAATGATGCCAGAATATTTTCATTATTTTTGTTAGAGTAGTTATATTTTACACTTATTAATTAGATCACATCGGTTTAATTAATTAAGTTTTTTATTACTCTATTTACTTAAGCTATCTCTTAGGTGCATTATAATTAATATTTATATTAATTATTAATGTGCAACCTAGATTTTCCTTGCTTTAGGGTTTTGTTCACCTTTTAAGGTCAAACTTGTAATTATTGTTTCATTATCTTGGGATATATTTTTTACTCTCGCTTCTTGAGTATTTCCAAGCTCTGCTTTTTGTCTCCTTCAGCTTCTCTCCTGTAACAGGTCAATTGCATGTAGATGTTCTTGGAAAGCTATGGATTTGTCTATCTCAATTCCTACATGGTATCAGAGCTACACTGTTGCTTCCTGGTCTGGTGTTTTTGAAGTCGTGATTCAAGGGCAAAAACCACAACTTTTCTAAGGTTTTTTCTTCAATCTAAAAAGAGGCTCTTTTTTCTGGAGCACATTGAGAAAAAATAGACCTCACCATCACACTCAGAAGGTCTGAGAGATCACTTTCTCATATAAATTTTTCCATTTTTTGCTACAGTGGTCTTTGATGAATTGTTTCTCCCTCCTAGTCGTATGACACGGGTTTCAAGAAAAAAAAAAAATAATAATAATAATTAAAAAAGAAAAAATGCCTATAAAAATTGCATAGCAGCTCCATGGCCACCGCACCCCCACAACGTGGCCACCATGTAGCCTGCACCTGGCCTGCGCCCGGCCTCTACTAAGGCACCACCAGTGGCCCGTTCGGGAGCCACCACGGCCTAGCCTCTGCCTGAGCTCCGCTCCAGCACCGCCTCTGCTTGACCGTAGCACCACTGCCACCTGGCCCTACACTACCAATGCTAGAGCCCAGCCCCAACACTGCCCATCCGTGACCTCATGCTAACGTCACTCTCTGACAGGTGATGTCAACCCTTTTTCAGTGGGATTTCAAAAAATTTTGGTGACTAGAATTTTTTTTTCAGCGGTCAGAATTTTTTTCTGGTACAACAGCTTGGTGACGTGCATACGGTTGTCAATTTTTTTCCCATGGAGGTGCAACAGTCATTTAACCATCAAATTTTTTCCCAGGACTATTTTTTTTAAGAGAGCTTGTTTTTCAGAGGTGTTGGTTTTTTGGCTGTAACTTTTGCATACATCATTTTTCAGAAAACAACATATCGCCAGAAATCTCTTTCCGAGCTAGAGACCACCATGATAGTTTTGTTTGAAAATTTAGGCATTTGAGTTCCTAATTTTGGCGTCAAAGTAGAGGCTTCCATTTCCTCTCTCTTTGCATCTACCGTCCAAGTTTTCTCCTTGTTTTTGTGCTTTCTAAAGTTATTTCTTTGGTTTACGGGGGATAGAATTATAAATTGTGGGGGTGCATTTTACTTTCTGCAATTTACTTCTGAAAGACCCTTCTTCTTCCATCTTCTTCTCTCAATGTTGGACCCTTGAGTGGCCCGACTGACACCACATAACTATCACACCTAGAAAGAACACATGATCGGGCTTCTTATGTCACGTGGCTTATGGTCATGTCTGGATGAGAACCAACCTATTCTGTAGCACCCTTTTGAGGTTCTTCAGCACATAAAAAAAATGGATGAAGCCATGGGCTCAATTGCACTAAACATCTCCGGTAGTCTCCTATTTCACCTGGATGGTTTGAACACTCCTCGGGCCATTTGGGGCAAGTTTGCATATTTTTTTGGCATAATTAATGAGTTTTGTGTACTACAGCTTGATGTAGAGTTTACCTCTTTGACTCCTATTGGCTTTCCCACTATTGAGGACTTCTTGATGAAGTTCAAATCTCTGCGTTCAATCTTTCAGGGATGTGGGAAAAACAAGACACGTGATGAGTGTATCTTCCTGATACTCTCAAAGTTGCGAGGATAGCATCGGATCATTTCTTCCAATTTCTACTCCACCATGGATGCTTTGGGTGCCAGGCACACCATGCCTTCCTTTGAGACCTTATGTGATTGGTTGACATGGGAACAGGCAAAGATCCAACAAATGGATGCTTATGGATCTTCAAGCCAAGCATTGGTTTCCCAGTCTTCATAGGGGAAACCAAAATAGAAAGCCAAACTGAAGAAAGATTCAGTAGGCAGTGAGTCTTCCTCCAAACCCATGCAGAAAAATAATTCAAAACCTCTAGCTTACCTTTCAAAGGGTAAATCTTCTTCGAAGTTTGATGAGTCTTCCTCCAATACTAAGAATAAATTAGTTAATGCTTGTAGTTTTTCTGGCAAGGATGGACATCCCATTTCTAGGTGTTGGAAACATTTGAAGCTTTAGAGGAATCCATGCAAGAGCATCACATTTCTTCTCCTCAGTCCATATCCTCCCCTACAGGGAAAGTTCATGCTCTTACTGCATGAGCAATGACTTCTGGGCACACCTGGATTTTGGATTCCAGTGTCTCTCACCACTTGACTCACACTCAGCAGTTAGTCACCTCACTTGCTCCTTGTGCTACTTCATAGATTATTGTTGGGAACTCATCACACCTTTCAATTTTGGGTTCTGGTTCTATTGCATTAGCTGGGGGTTCTCTTCAAGATGTTCTTGTTGTCCCTGACATCTCGACGAACCTATTTTCCATCTATCATATTTGCCACTCTAGCTCTGGTAAGACAATTGAGTTCTCACGACATGATGTGGTTATTCGAGACCTACATGATTCTGATTTGATTATGGCTATTGGGAGTGTTGACTCTACATCCTACCTATATAGATTTGATAGATTTGAGCCTTCTGATGGTATAGGTTCCTATCTTATAGAACATGCAGATTCAGTGAGAAGACTTTGGCATGAGCGTTTGGGTCAATTACATATATCTTCAGCAGATGAGCACATAGGCACTTATTCTTGGGCTACCTCAGATTTCTTGCACTGATGGTGTTTTTCAGGGTTGTGTTCTTGGCAAACAACATAGGGATCCTTTTCCTCAGGGACGAGTTACTCATGCTTTGGCACAACTGGAGTTGATTCATAGTGACCTCATGCCATATCCTACTCCTTTTTTTGGTGACAAATATGTGCTTAATTTCATTGATGACTTCTCCAGGAGTACATGGGTGTACTTTCTTAAGTACAAGTCTAATGTCTTTGATTCATTTAGAGTCTTTAAGACATGTGTGGAGAAGCAATCCAGTCTTTCTATTCGGCAGATATGCATAAATAATGGGGGGGAGTATGTGAACCAAGATTTTAGGGATTTTTTCTCTGAACATGGTCTACAACATTAATTTTTAGTTTCCTACACCCCTCAACACAATGGTGTGGCTGAGAGAAAGAACAAAACACTTCAGGAGATGGCTAATTGTATGATTCTGTCCAGGTCCATAGATTCCTCCTTTTGGGCAGAGGCAGTCAATTGTGCCAACTATATTCAGAATCAGAAGCCCCATAAGGTAGTTCAACATATGACTCCAGAGGAGGCTTGGTCTCATAGCAAGCCTAATGTATCTTAATTCTGACTTTTTGGTAGTGAAGCATGAGCATTTATAATGATCACACTATCATCAATTAAATTTTTGCTCAAAACTACATTAAAAATGACTTCGTTATCAAACAAACTAGGGGCATAACAGTTTCCTTAACTATTGTCGAAACTGTTGGATAGAAAGATTTGGTTCTCATAAGCTGGATATCTTATGTTTCCTCATTTTAGAAGATTTTTAAAGCTCCTAGCAGCTTCTTACTGATTTTTGAATGACAACCAAGTTTAGAATCAGTATTATCAATTTTTGGATGACAACCAAGTTCAGAATTGGTATTTTTAAAATCTTTTATTGATCTTTGGATGACAACCAAGTTCAAAATTAATTCTATTAGTTTGGTTCGATCAAGTGCGAGACTGATCTCATCAACATTTCGTTCGAAAACCAAGGATGGAATTCTCAATCTTTTTGAAGTCAATATTGAAAAAGCTTCTTTGAATCAATGCGCTGCTCACACATCAATTCAAAGAGGGGAAAATATAACCACCTGAATTTGTTATGTTTGAATTATGGACCCTATTTGCCCTAAGTGTGATCATACCCTTGATTATGTCCAAACGAACCTGTTACTGCTTGGCATAATTCTTTGAATCAATTTAATGTCCTAGGTGATTTTTATCACTGAATTATATTAAATATTATAGGCCATATAATTCAAATCAATTTCAACCAATCAAATATTATCAAAATTAAACATGGCTATAGTATTTAATATAAAGGAATTAAATAAATCCCTAATCAATTACCCACTTGCAATTAACCCACTCCCCTAGCCTATTTAATTTAATTAAAATGGCTATAGTTCTCTAATTATTAAAAAGCAATTTCATTATTTAAATAATTAATTCATATATTTCTTAATGAATTAAATAAGTTTATTTCATTTATTAATATTCTCCTAAACCTTAACCTAACCTATCTCAACCACTTCTACCTTGGGTTCTAACCCTTCTCAACCCATTCACCCATGCTAACCTAATCCTAATCCTAAATTCTATCCTAACCCACCTCCTAATGTTGTCACATTCCATTAAGAAATACTTAACAACTTAACCCACTTAGGAGAGTCAACTTTCTCAAGCTTGACTCTCTCTAAGTCCACTTCCTCGAGCCATCTTCTTACACCCCCACATGCTTCTTAAAGGCTTTCATTAATGCCTTATTAATGAGAAGACCTTAAGCCCATGTCTATCCCATGTCTTCTTAATGCCTTGGGCATTAATGCTTCTTACACCTCCATTAATGAGGTCTTCACCTCATTAATTCACCTTGTCCCCCCTCTCTCTCTCTCCCATTCTTCTATAAATAGAAGCCTGTTTTGAGAGAAAATAAACCTTCACATTAGATTTAAAATTACATTGTTATGTTGTTGGATTACTCTTAGATTTACATTACACTCTTTATCTCATGCTAGTTCATTGTTATTATTCACACTTTTAGAGCTAGAATGTTTGTTTCACTCCTTTTTAGCTTGTTTTTAACTAAAAATCCTTCATGCTAGGTTGTATTCGTCACTGATTTATAGCATATTCTGAGGGATAATATGTTTTTAATCACACTCCTCCTAGTTAGTAGGCAATAGGTCAGTTTTAGTGGGTTTTACATGCTTTTCTAACCCTTTTGGACTAATATAATGATCTATTGAGTATTTGGGTACTTGTTAGAAAAAGAATAAAATCCCTTAGTTGAATGAACGTATCACTTGCAGGAAGTAGTGTGGAATAAGAAAGAGTGGAGGAGAAGAAGGTGTGTTTAAAAATAAACACACAATTATCAAGTTAATGACGTGAAAAGATGGGTGATAATGGCGATAAAATGATGTTTAGACCAAGATGTATGATGAAATGTGCAATATGGACCAATGTGTAGAAGAAATGAAGCAAATTCGCAATTCTTAAAACTGTCACAAAAATGGCACTGTGCTACTGAAAACAAGGGAAGCACCTTCGATTTGGTTCCCAATTGAGTGAAAAGAGTATAAAAATGGATGTAGAGCTATTTGGGAAGAGTTCTGGAAACCCTAAATATCTCAAAAGACCCATATAAGCCTCTAAAATCACCATTTGACTATTCATTTTGACATTCCTCCATAGCAAATCAGAGAGCTCTGCAGAGAAAATGGTGGTCCCCGTGAGGAAACATCGATTCAAGCTCAACCAACGACACTAGCATCTAGTCAACTACCCACCACCGGTAAGTACCCGATAAACTACCTGTGAAATTTGAAGTTTTGAATTTTATGCATTTTTGTGCATTTTATAGCCCGTAGAAGGTAGGATCGCATCCTGCAAAATGCGCATCACATCTGATTTTTCCCGGATCGCATCCAGTTTTTCCTAGATTCTGTGTCGCATCTGGGTTTTCCCGGATCGCATCTAGTTCTTTAGATTTAGTCATGTTTTTAGCTAGATTCCATCAGTGAATCGCATCTTGTATGTTGGGGATCGTACCCTGCATTTGGGATCGCATCCTTTTTTTCTAGGATCGCATCCTGTATATGCAATCACATCCTGTATTTCCAGGATTGCATTTGGTAAATGACTTAGGTTTTGAAATTGCTTTGATCTGTTTGCGTTCGGTGAACTTGTAATGTCTTAGCAGAGTAGGAATGTGCCCTGTGTGATAGATAGAATGTTGATGCTATACTATTTTGTCAAAAATCAGGCTCAGTTTGAGGTTGTCGCCTTCTGTGGCACTTATCTTGCGAGAGTTCTTGCATTGTCTGGCTGAATGTCAGACGATGAGCAGGCTATCGTGATCTGATGTGGATTGTGATCACTGATAGGTTTACCCGAGATCGGGGTAAACCGAGGGTTGTTGACTGCACTAGCTGAGAGATGGCATTCGGAGCACAACACCTTCCACCTATCAACTGGTGAGATCACAGTGACACCAGAGGACATTTCAAGGATCTTGCGCATGCCCATGGTGGGTCATGAGGTATCTTTTGAGTCTAGAGCTGGCGTGGTGATTAGGGCAGCTTAGAGATTCTTCCAGGATGACAGCATAGATTATAGATACTTGTCCTAGGACTATATGGTTGATCACTATGATCGATTAGCTATATACTTAGCTGGATTGGTAGGCGGCATCCTTATGCCGGATAGAGGACATCACAGTTTCTTGGTGGGTTGGGTCGGCATGGTAGAGCAGATGATCATCCACCACCGATGATTTACATGGGGGAGCTGCATTTTACCTCACATGTATCGTGAGCTCCATGAGATAGTATATCACCATACCCGTAGCATGACTATGGGCATATTGATCCTTCAGATATGGGCCTGGGAGCACATCCCTATGACATGGCCGATTGTTGACAGGTAGAGGGCACCAAAGCAGCCCTATGTGTATATGTATGTAGGACTCTTATAGCAGCCCCACCTGGGTAAGGTTGAGTATTGGCGTCGTTTATTTGATGCTATGACACAGGTTGTATGGCGACCATACTTAGACTGTGAGGTATGGACATCTGATGCTCAGCAAGTTCTTTTTTTGTGTCAGAGTAGATATCTGATAGGCCAGACCAGGTACATCATTAAGCACTTTTTGATCACCAGAGTTCTGAGGCAGTATGGACGATGTCAGGGCTGCACAGAGGATGTGGCAGTATATGCACGGATCAGAGATGAGGTAGCTGAGTGGGGGGCACAGCTTACTTATGAGACTGCTTCACAGGATATCCGTGATATGGTTGCGATAGACTGGGACCTTTGCCTAGATGTTGAGGATGTGGGAGTATCAGATGGGTATGCTGTAGAGATGCTACAACAACCATTTCCACAATTCATAGTGCCGGAGGAGATGATTCCTCATATAGAGGAGCCGCTAGATTATGATCCTGAGGATCGACCTGTCAGGGGGAGAGGTGGCAGAGACAGAGCACTAGGCAGACATGGGGGCTATGATGGTGGTAGAGATGGTGGCAGACATCCCCCTCTAGATGACAGGCATGATGGTGATGATAGGGGTGGCGGCGGAGAGGCCGTTGATACAGGTGGTCCGAGGGGCAGTGGGCAGAGATGGCTAAGATACAGATTTGTGGCCCCATAGAGAGATCCGGGCCCTTTACTTACTCTGGAGTAGCAGAGACAGCAGAGGAAGAGAGTGCAGGAGCAGGATCTTGGTAGAGACAAGGACCCTCTATTGAGGTGCGAGCAGGAGAGAGAGCAGCTTAGGGCTTAGATCACAGCCTTGGAGGCTAGGGTTACTACTGCAGAGGCACTTTTAGCAGATAGGGATAGATAGCTCGAGTGGCTTAGAGCTGAGAGGGATGCGCAGTCTCACACAGTAGTCCATTAAGGACAGAGGGTGACATACTATTATGCCTTATATCATGCAGTTGTGCCAGAGGGTTAGAGAGCACCCACATTTTCCCATATAGCTCAGAAGTCATAGGGGGCCATGCCACCTCTAGTAGCTCCATTCATGCCACCTCCTCCTCCTCCTCCTGACCAAGGAGAGGGGGCAGGCCAGAGTTGATACTGTGCACCATTTTGCTTTGTTTTTAGATTATACATGTATATCTGGATCCTACTAAGATCCCCTTTTTGTATATCACATTGATTCGTATATATATCTGATGCATTCTTTTTGGCATACTGATGCTTTTTTATGTTTACTGACACTTGGCATCCCATCTGAGACACTTTATGCTGTGATACTCTTTATGCTCACTAATTTGTATCATGTTGGTAGTTTCTGGATTCTGACATGTTTTATGTGGTAAATGCATCCATTTTGCTTTTCATAGATGTGGTAAATGTATTTGTTGCACATGTGATGATATCTTGATCTCGTGATGAGTTAGTTCATAGATGATAACATCATTGCATAATGTGGACGTGATGAGTATATTACTGATATGGACAAATGATATCTATGTGAAAATGCAAATGTATGTTTTCTTTGATTTTCCAGTGATGCAAAATATATGTATGGATGCACTTAGGATGTAGAAGTAAAAATGCAATACATGGATGTTTTATTTTTGTATTTTTCAGTTTCATGTTTCCAAATGAATGCAAAATGTATGCTATGGATGATATCAGTAACATAAATGATGTAATTAACTTGATATTTGTAGAAGAAGATAGAAACCATGTTTTGATCATAAGTTTCCTTTATGTTGTTAATACTATCATGAATGCATTAGGAAATCTTTAAATGTAGCTATATGAAGACTCTTAGGACTTGTCACTGATTTAGCAAAGTATTGTAACATTTTTATCATCATTGGGAATTTTTGGAATGAATACCATCAAATAGTACAATCATCACTAATACCCACTGATATTATGATAATATGAATACTATATATTTTTGAAATGTCGAAAAGAGACTTAGGCATCACGGCATAGAAGCCAAGACAACAAAATAGTCACCTTCCTTTTAATATACCATATTCTGATTAAGGCAAGATATTGAACCCACAATGACCTTGAAAATTCATATCCTTGGGTACACTATGATTCGTATACCTTAGTGAGAATCTGGGTCAGAAAATAGACAAGGAAATCGTGTCAAACTCACCGTAGTTTACAAATAACCAAGATCAAGATATATGCGGCTATCCACCCATAGTGGCAACTCTTACCATAAACATCCTAGTCAAGTGAAATTTATAGGATCATTGGAAACAATCACCATACGCAGAAAATCAAGAAAATGTTATGCCCCCAATCCTTGCAAATCTTTGTGTTTGCGCAGACGTCATTGAGTAACTAAGAAGACATAACAAATCATTAAATTGAGAATCAATCAAATAAAATTTATAATTACTTAGATGCCCCTAGTTAAAAATGTCATCAGGACATAAAAGAATTATAATCAAACCATTATCAAACTATGTGTTTAAGTAGTACTTGTTCATTCATCTGTCAAACACAGTAAAGATTCATCAATCAGAAAATTGGAATATAAGCAATATGGTGTTCCATGTCTGTGTATTGATAGGATCATCCGTTCATGTTTGTGATCCAATATAGCCTTGTAGGAATGCTTGTGTATGTCAATGTTATGTCCCATGTTGTTAGAAGACACCCTTGTGTTAGAATGGGACATTGTTTTGCATGTGTCAAGAAACATTGTGTCTGTGAGGCAAACCATCCTAAAGAAACCTAGCAACCACAACTGACTATGCCAACAAAGATGCCCCCAGTGCACAATGACGTATTCCTAAGACATAAAGATAGACAAATCCCAAGTGAGGATTAGATAGTCATGTAGGAAAAATGAAGTCAGCATACAAGCATAGGAAAAATTATGAAGGCCTAGTATCAATAGTGCATTGATAGATGGAGTGCAGAACACAAGTGACGCCTGATTGCCAGGTTTTCATCACTTGGAAAGAAATTTTTCTTCTTTTTTTTTTCTACCAAGATGCCTGTTTTACCAGGTGCTCATCAAGGCACCTTTCTCTTTTTCCATTTTTTTGCTATTTTTGCTTTTTTGAATGTTTTTGGTATTTTGTAGGAACTTTTTGTTGTACAGGCTCTGCTAGCCAAACATTAAGTGTAGAACCGCTTGAAATGTAAAGTATTGATAGGATCTAGAAGAACATATCCCTCAGGTCTAGCTAATTGATAAGCTCCTATCCCAAAGGTAGCTGTAATGACGTATGGTCCTAGCCAGTTAGGTTCAAATTTTCCTTTATGTTCCCTGCTAGGCTGATTCTTAGGATTTTCTTTGAGGACAAGGTCTCCTACCTCAAACTTGCGTGGCTTGACCTTTTTGTTGTAGCCTTTGGAGATTCGTGCTTGGTACACCTTGAGGTGATCAAATGCTTGTTGCCTGCACTCATCTAGTAGGTCCAGAGAATTTATCTGATCTATGTGGTACTGCTCATCAGTAACCAGTCCTTGTAAGGATATTCACAAAGAGGGTATTTCAACCTCAATAGGTAACACTGCTTCAGTGCCATAAACAAGAGAAAATGGTGTGGCTCCTGTTGGTGTCCTGATGCTGGTTCGGTAGGCCCATAGTGCCAAATTTAGTTGTAAGTGCCAGTCTCTGCCTGATTTACTCATAGTTCTGTGTAGGATTTTGAGAATATTTTTGTTTGATGCCTCAACCTGTCCATTACCTTGAGGATAATAGATTGAGGAGCAATGTTGAATAATGTGAAATTGTTCACAAAGATCATCCATGTCTTGATTTCTGAATTGCCCCCCATTATCAGTCACAATTTATGAGGGTACCCCATATCTACAAATAATGTAGTTTAGAATAAACATAGCCACTTGTTTGCCCATGGATTTGATGAGTGGCATGGCTTTGACCCACTTTTTGAAATACTCAGTGGCTGTGATAATAAACTTATGTCCATTCAAAGAGTTGGGAAATATCTGTCCAACTAATTTAAAGGCCCATTGCTGAAATGGCCAATGTGTTATGAAGGGAATAAGTTCTCTAGTAGGAGCATGAATAAGATTCCCATGTGTCTAACACTTAAGACATGTCTTTGAAAATTGAATGGCATCCTTCTCCATGGTAGGCCAATAATAGCCTATTCTGAGCAGTTTTTTAGCTAACAAAAAACCATTTGAGTGTGACCCACATATACCTTCATGGACGTCTTTTAAAGTGAGATGAGAATCTTCTAGTTCTAAACACCAAAGAAGCGTTCCATCAAGACCGCGTCGATATAGATTGTTAGTTATGAGTATGTAATGCGATGTTGTCCTAATCAGGGATCGTTTCTCATTCCAGGATAGATTGGCAGGAAGAGTTTGGTCTAAAAGGTACACAATGATATTGGTATATCAAGATTGAGTTGATGTATTTAAGGCACAAATTACTTGGTGTTCAGGGTTAGCATAGGCAGGATGGGATATTTCTTCCACCAAGAAGTCATAGCGGAATTGATGTTCCTCTAATTGTAACATGGATGCTAAGGTAGCCATAGCATCTGCAGCCTTATTTTCTAATCTTGGTATCTGCTGGAAGGTGACAAAGATAAAGTATTTCTTTAGATCATCAACTAGTTTCTTGTAGGGCATCAACTTTTCATCTTTTGTCTGATACTCCCCATTGATCTGATTGATAACTAGTTGGGAGTCACCATACACGTGTAACTCAATGACCTTCCATTCCATAGCAAGTTTGAGGCCGTTCACCAGTGCTTCATACTCTGAGCTATTGTTGGTGCATGGATACATCAATTTATAAGATTTGGGGATCTTATATCCTTGTGGAGTTATGAAGAGAACCCCTGCTCTAGATCTTTGTTGAGTGAATGATCCATCAAAGTACATCTTCCATGGATGTTCAGTGAGATACATGATTGTCTCATCAGGGAATTCAATTATTAGAGGTTCATTATCTTGGAGTGGTGAATCTGCCAATTGGTCATAGCCCTTCGTTCTACATACTCAATGTCAAACTCACTCAGAATCAGGACCCATTTAGCCAAACGACTTGTTAGTGCTGTCCTGCTCAAAAGATATTTCAGAGGGTCAATCTTAGAAATGAGCTTCACTGTGTGAGAGAGCATGTAATGTCTTAATTTTTGTGATGCAAAGACAATTGCTAAGCATGCTTTCTCAATAATTCTATAATTGAGATCATAAGCGACCAATGTTCTACTAATATAGTAGATTGCTCTTTTTTTCTTAGTTTCATCCTCTTGCACCAGTAGTACTCCTAGGGATGTAGCTGTAGCTGAAATGTATAGGAGCAACGGTTTTCCATGAATAGGTGCCATAAGAATGGGTGGAGCAGGCAAGTACCCTTTAATTCTCTAAAATTTGTTTCACACTGTTCATCCCAGTTGAATGGAACCCCTTTATGTAGCAATTTAGTGAAGGGTTGTGCTTTATCTGCTAGTTGGGACATGAATCTCCGAATAGACTGGAGTATCCCCTGTAGTGTCCTCATTTGACTAATATTACGTGGCAGAGCCATGTCTAGAATAGCTTTGAATTTAGTAGGATCAACCTCAATTCCCTTTTCTGACACAATGAATCCTAGGATTTTTCTTGATTGGACCCCAAAAGCACATTTCTTAGGGTTGAGCCTGAGTTGGAATTGCTCAATTTAGTCCAATATTTTTTGGAGGTCAGCAATGTGAGTACCCCGTTCTTTGGGCTTGGCCAATGTGTCATCGACATAATCCTCCATGTTTTTATGCATCATATCATGGAATATGGTTGTCATAGCTCTTTGATATGTGACACATGCATTCTTTAACCCAAATGGCATAACGTTTCAGCAAAATGTGCCCCATGCGCATGTGAATGCGGTTTTCTCTTGATCCTCAGGGGCGATCCTGATTTGGTTATAGCCGGATAACCCATCCATTAATGAATACATTTGAAAGCCAGCTGTAAGGTCAATGATCATGTTGATGTTCGGTAGAGGGAAGTCATCCTTTGGGCATGCTTTGTTGAGATCTCTGAAATCTATACAAATCCTGATAGATTTATCAGATTTAGAAATAGGGACCACATTAGAGATCCACCCTGCATAGGAAATGACCCAAATAAATCCTGCTTTTAACAATTTCTCCAGCTCTATTTTAACCAATAATGCAACATGTGGGTGCATTTTCCTAAGTTTTTGCTTGACGGGCTTGATTCTAGGAGCTATAGATAAATGGTGCATGATGAGATTAGGATCAAGCCCTGGCATATCAGTGTAAGACCATGCAAAGTTGATCTTTTTCTCCTTCAGAAATGTTGTGAATTGTACCTTCTCCTCTCTTGATAAAGATTGTGCTAGGTGAACTATCTGAGGACTTTCAACCGTGCCCAAGTTTACAGGCTATGTGGGTTCAATCAATACTGAAGATCTTTCCTGAAAGTGTTCAGGGAGGATATCAAGTGTCTCATCCTTTGGTGCCTCAGAGAGGTTTTCACCATTGGATACGTCTATTTTCTTTACTTATTTGGGATCTAATACTGCCACAGAGTGGTTTTCACCATCAGTCCACTTCTTCATTTTATTTTTTTATTTGTGACTAAGAAACTTGATATCCTCCAATGACATGTTCTTGCTCCTTACTGTGGTGGAAGAAGGGTAAGGTTCACAAGCATTAAGATAGAAAGCTAGGGTTTGGTCATTGGAAAAGTTGAGGATAGGAGTAGGATCTGTTTCTATCCAATCAATTAAGTCTGGATGTATCAATGTCAGTGAGTTAGATCCTAGAAAGGACAGCATCGCGTTAGTACTAAGACTATTAACCGACATGACGTGATCTGTTAAGTTAATTTCTTCGATGTTTAGATCAATAAGAGTTAGATTGTCGTTAAAAGGGTCATTGTTAGTTATAAATGGATCAAACTCTAGCGACTCATCAGTAGATAACTCATCATCATCTCTTTGTAGGAGGAGCCTTCTTGCTTGTACCCTATGAAATTCTCATAGAGTTATATATTCGCCAGTGTCTTCATCAATAATTGGAGGAAGGAACTCTTCTTCTGCTTTAGGAGGATCAACATCACTAAAAGGAGTATCATGTTGTCTACTAGGAGCTGCGAAACCTGCAAACATGTGAATGGTATCTATTCCAATCTCTTCAGAAGAAATGGATAGCTAATCCCATTCATAGTCATGAGAATCTGTGACATCATCATCAGATCTATTCAAGTATTCAACAATGTTTATTTGATGAACTCGATTAGCCGCCTGGAGATCAAAGTGAGGTAGATCAAGGACATGTGAAATGGTGACCAACTGCCCCAAGTTAGGATGTAAACTTTGTGGCTGGGATACCTCTTAAGTGATTGTGGCTATTGTGTCCCCCACCTCCTGAATAGGTGGCCGTGCCAACAAAGGAGTGTCAAGAGCTTGTGGTACCTCAAAGCTAGGTACATAGCATTTTCCTTGATATTCTAGATTCTCTGTAGCAACATGTAGCAATCTCTCATAGGACCATTGTTCAAACTCATCTATTTTATCACTCCCTATTTCTGAAAGTGGACTCTTTTTCAAAGCAGTTTGATTATTTTTAGCATTAAACCCTAGTCCTATTTTATCTTTGTTAAGATGGAACTCCATGGGTATAGGTTCAACAATCCCTTGTCCTATGTCATTGAGAGGTCCCTTTCCTTTGTACCCCATTTGTGTAAGGAACTCATACCCCTTTCCATATTGTTTAGGAGATATTTCCACATGTTTGACCTCAGATTCCCCTGGTTTTCCTTTGTAGAGCCAATCCAAGACTGCCTGGTCTTTCGTGTTAGATGTAGATGCTTTGATCATGCTAGCTTCCTGATGTACTTCTGGCTCTTCAGATGTTGTAGGTGTGAATGTGGATGAAGGTTTACCGTAAGATCTTGGAGATACTGGAAGCTCTGTCAGTGAGGGATTTAGATCTAGCTTGTATTCACCCATACCTGTTTCTTCAAATCTCAAGGTTTTGCTAAAACTTTTCATGACCATGTCCTTGGTGGTTTTAGGAGTAACTATATCTAGAGCCTCTTTGTTGTGGGGTATCATGCTTCCTGCTTTGATGTTGTTGCAAGTGTAATTAGCATCTGCAGGATTCGTCACTTCCACCCCATTGTGTGGGAACTTTATACATTGGTGGTAAGTAGACGGTACAGCTTGCATGTCATGAATCCAGGGTCTCCCTAGTAAAATATTGTAGGCCAATGGTAAATCAAGAACTTGGCATAGGACATTTCTCTCAATTGGTCCGACCCTGATAGGTAGAACAATAATCCCTCTGGAGGACCTTTCTTCCTCATCATATGCTTTGATGGTTATTCTGTTCCTAGAATCAATTGCCTGTTCAGATAGACCCAATCTCCTGATTAGATCCAAAGTACAAATATTCAATCCTGCCCCTCCATCTATCAATACACGTCTGACACAAAATTTATGGATAAGGACCTCAATATGAAGGGGTTGATTATGTGGATGTGTCAATGACTTGTCATCCTCTTCAGAGAAAGTGAGATAATGTGGTGCGGAGATATGGTTAACCATTGCTTGAAACTTTTCTATATCAATGTCCTTTGGAACATTAACAGTATTTAGGGCCTACTCTAAGATTTCCCTATGCATCGTGGATATCTTGAGTAATTTGAAGATGAAAATTTTGGCAGCAGTTCTTTGCAATTGATCCACCAAGTTATATTTTGCACCGGGAATAGTAACCACATGTTTTGTTGTTGGCTTAGGGATAGTTACAATAGGAACCTCTGATGTTGATGTTGGTTTGGGAGGTCCTTTGATCGTAACTTGTGCTTGACTTTGTGTTACAACATTTGAATGAGATGATGCACCTTTGATTGTGATCACATTGGCAGATTCTATTTTAATGTCAAGCATGTTGATCACATTATCGTGTTTGGAATAGGTGTAGTTTACCTCATTACCTTTCCCTTTAGACGTTTCTCCTTGATTGTAATTAGGAAAGGGTTTATTAAATGCAGTATGGTCTTTATTAGTGGTATGTCCATCTATCTTAATCTTACCTCCTTCAATGAGGTCTTGGATAACATACTTAAGCTTGAGACAGTTATTTGTCTTGTGTCCCTTGTTTTTGTGGAAGATGCAGTAAGAGTTATCATCCCACCATCTGGGTTTGACCATTGGCTCCCATGGTTTTGACTCAGGATTGTAATAACTTTGTTATCCACCAATATTTTCAACACTGTCTCAAGAGGTTCCCCCAAAGGCATGAATGTTCTTTGGGGTTTTGAATTCCATGTGCGTCCCTTGTCATTGTCATTGTTTGTTTTGGTGACGGGAGGTGTTACCTTGGCCTCTTTGCTTACTTGCATGCCATTGGTCAAATTGAATGCCTCAGGTTTAGAATTAATATGAGAGGCATCGACTACTCCGTCATTAACAACATTTTTGTTTTGTTTCCACCATTTAGGTTTGGAATTAGAGCTACTGCCTTTGTTCTCATTTTGAAGGGTGTTCTCTCCCTTTTTTACCATGACTTCCTCAATACGGAGGGCATTTTTAATCATCCTATCGAAGCTAAAAGAATCTTGCATTTGTAGAGCATAGCTCAATTCTGGCACAAGATTATTAAAGAAGATTTCCATCTTCTCTGTTTCAGGAATGACTCTTGAATATCGTGCAAAGATCTTCCTCCATCTTTGTAGGAAGAGTGTGAAGGATTCTCTAATTTTTTGTTTGGTATTATAAAGATCCATCATAGTCACGTCATGTTGGATGTTGTAGGAATAATGTTGTATGAACCGTTGCATCAATTCCTTGAATGTTTTGACTTTAGGATTTAATTTGGAAAACCACTCCATGGCATTACCTCCTAGACTTCCTAGAAACAGTCACATGAGGTATGTGGGTTCGTGCATGTACTCAATGCTTAGAGCACAGAATTCTCTTACATGGTCATGTGGATCAGTTTCTCCCGTATATTTGTCATATTTCAGCCTTGCCACATTAGGAGGAAACGGGACCATAGTAATACTCTTGTTGAAAGGAAATGGATAAATGGCGTCCAAAGAGTATTTTGTTTTAGGTTTATCCTTCTCTTGTTTGAGATTTGTGAGCTCAGTTTGCATCTGATTGAGCTGTTTGGTAAGGATAGATATGGGGTTCGGTACTTCCTTCTCTTTGAGATTTTCCACATTGTAATCCTTGGGTAACTTAACACCTATGGATGCTAGATGAAGGAAGTACTTTTCTTTATCATCACTGATTATTCGTTCCAATAGTTTGTGGATCCTTTTACTTTGTTTGAGTTTCTCATACTCATCCTCAGGGATCTCTTCTTCACTATCTGACCCAAACAGATTATGTTCAAATCGGGGTATTTCTTCTTCTTCTGTGCCTTTAGATTGTGCTTGTTTGCCATTATTATAACCCTTGAAGGTCTTACTCCAATCGTTAGTGTTACTACCCATCGGAGGTGAATCTAGATCAAACAGGGAATTGCGAGAAGTTTCTCCTTGAAAGTGTGATGTTTTAGGAGGCACTTATGTTTCTTCAGTTGTGTACTTATTGCATCTTATGTTAACCATGAAGTTTGTTTCTCAACTCTGTTAACGTTTCCCAATAGTACTAGTAAGGTTTTCAGACCATTCAAGTGGGCGTGTCTAGGTAGAAGTAACTATTTTTTGTTGGTGGATGTAAATGATTCCAGTGTCAGAGGGTTAGAATGCCCTAATAGTCAGCTAGGAACCAAGTTGTTGATAGAAAATGGGTAGACCACACGTATTGAATTGATCGTGAAAGACTAACTAAGCATGCAAGGTGGACATTTCGAAAGTGTTTGAAAATAACAGTAGGGAAACCAGAAGAGACAATAGGGACCAGCTAAAGAGCAAAAAGGGTACCTAAAACAACTGATACTTCCTAGGAAAATTTGCTAAAAATGCCCACTATCCTGAATGCGAGCTCCTAGATACAATCCTCTTACAGAACCAGATGCGATCCTAAATCCTGATGTGATCCTAAAAACCTGGATGCGACTATGTGTTTACAAAATATGATCTGATGCACCAGATATGATCTTAAATACTAGATACGACTCAGGAAATCCTGGATGTGATTTTATGATGGACTTATCAGTTTTAGCCAATTTTAAAAAAAAAAAAATTTAGGAACGTGAAGTTGTTTGTTTCCAGATTGCATCAAGGGGTGTTCGTAGGTGTGAAAATCACTTGTACTCTAGGGTATGAAATTTATTGATTATTTTTGAGGATCTTTATCTTTTTAGTGCTCTTTCTGACACGTCAAACCGTTTTGCATTGTTAAAGGGATGAATCAAACACACATCTTTTCCTATTCTCTAGGTAGAGGATAAAAATCTTTGCTCGTTGACTTAGGTACACACTCAAATGCTAATCAGAATACAGCCATCACCAAGCATGCAATGGCTCCAGTCATGATGTTGTATTAGCCAACTCCAAATGCAAGTGAGGGCATGATATGATGAGTGTCTTGGGGCAATTACTTTTTTCCTTGCACAAAGATTATCACCCTTTCGGGGATGAATCAGGAATTCTTTCAATTGAGTATATTGTAGATTATTGGGCAATCCATTCAAAACTGTCCCCCATAGAATTGCACAAGGAAAAATTGAGGTGTATAGCCCTATGAGTACCTGAATATATATAGTCTCGCAAGCAAGATTCAAGCGGGTCCGCTCTATATATACCCAGATATGTTCAAGGAATGATGTCAAAATTCTAAAAACAAAACCAGTTCCATCTCCAAGGCTTTAGCCTACGAGGAAGCAACTATTTATATTGAGTTGGAAGGGTCAGCGTAAGACCTGTCCTCACTTGGGTCGTTCCTGGGAGATTTTTTCCTCAACCGGCAGGCCCTCTACTGTTAAAAGAATGATAACCAGGATTGGCGAGCTTAGGATTTCTAGATTTTTATTTCTTCAAAAGAAGAAGAGCATACTCTCCTAGTCCATGTCATTTTCTCCTCAAACACTAAAAAAAAATGATTCTTTCCCTCAAGCTATGTTGAGCTTGATTTAAGTGTTCCTATTTTAAAGAAAACAGGATGCTTTGAAAGGGAAATTTGCCTTGTTCATTTACCGCATTGATTTAGTGATTTGTGTTGTTCAATTACTGATTTCCAAAATTAATTATACAATTGAGCTTGTTTAATTAACCCACATATTTAATGCTTTATTTTTTTCAATTACTGAATCCAATGAAATTAAGTGATTGGTTTGCTTGTTCATTTACCTCAAATTCCATTCAATCCATAAACTGATGTATGAGTTTCTGATTTTCCTTAAAAAGGAAAAGAGCATAATCCTCTAGTCAGTTTAGTGAAAAATTGGATAATGTGTTTTAGATTTTGAAAACAAGTAGAGGTCAAGATGGGGGGTTGGAAACTTGTAAAACCAAGTTAGTATTTATCTAATTTAACTTGATGAAGACCTCCAAACATGCCCTGGAAACACCTATCAAGCTGCAAAATACCACAACCACCACTTTGCCAAAATGTTAGGATTAGTCAAATGAAATACACAAGCCTTTAAACCAGATACGATCTTAAAATATCACTAGATGTGATGCAGTATCTGGGATACGATCCTATTCTCTAGATATGAGCCCTTGCTGACCAGATGCGAGCCTAAACCAGATACAATCTGGGAAATCCCAGATGCAATCCAGAATTTACGCGATGCGAGGGCGTATCCGGGATGCGATCCTACAAATGTAAATGTGATTCTATGTCTGATTCCTGAGCCTGTAAATTGCCAAAAAATGTGTTAAAAATGAGGCTAAATTGAAAATAAGCCCCATAGTGGGCACTAAAGATGTGCGTGTGTATTTAGGTACCTGTTAGAAACAACACAAACACTCAATAGATCATTATATTAGTCCAAAAGGGTTAGAAAAGCATGTAAAACCCACTAAAACTGACCTATTGCCTGCTAACTAGGAGGAGTGTGATTAACAACATATTAGCCCTTAGAATATGCTATAAATCAGTGACAAATACAACTTAGCATGAAGGATTTTTAGTTAAAAACAAGCTAAAAAGGAGTGAAACAAGCATTCTAGCTCTAAAAGTGTTAATAATAACAATGAACTAGCATGAGATAAAGAGTGTAATGTAAATCTAAGAGTAATCCAACAGCATAACAATGTAATTTTAAATCTAATGTGAAGGCTTATTTTCTCTCAAAACAGGCTTCTATTTATAGAAGAATGGGAGAGAGAGGGGGGACAAGGTGAATTAATGAGGTGAAGACCTCATTAATGGAGGTGTAAGAAGCATTAATGCCCAAGGCATTAATAAGGCATGGGAGAGACATGGGCTTAAGGTCTTCTCATTAATA
>MU227379.1:701568-724748 GCA_018584345.1 Thuja plicata | reverse complement strand
TTTGCCTCTCTGCATTCTTCTAGCCATAAGTGCTTCTATTTCATCTAGATCTTCTTCTTCACTTTCACTTTTACTATCTCTTCTAGATGTGTGTCTATGACTTGATTTTCTTATTCTCATAGAAGACATAAATGCAGACTCTAAGTTTGGTAAGACACTATTATAAAAGTTATTCATCTCAAATGAAATAAGTCTACCAATTAAACTATTAAGAGTAACTGTATTGTTTTCTACTGCTCTCATTTCTTGAATAGCAGAAACTCTAATAGCATATATAAGTAGTAAGGTTCTTAATATTTTACTTACCACTGTCTCCTCTTCAAGTGTACCTCCAACTCCTCATATAGCATTGACTACTTCTTTGATTCTTGTGTTGTATTGTGTGATGTTTTCTCCTTCTTTCATTCTGAGATCATCAAATTTTCCTCTAAGACTTTATGCCTTGGCTCTCAGAACATTTGTATCACCTCCATGTACAAGCATTAGTTTTTCCCACATTTTCTTTGTCATTTTGCAATCTTTAACATCTTCAAATTCAGCATCAGAGAGTGAGGAAGAAATCTCTATGACCATGTAGTTGTGTTCATGGTTTTCCATCAATTGATCTACTATTAATGATCCGGTTGGCAACACATATTCAGTATCTAAGAATTGAGTAACATCATTACCAATACCTAATAAGTGGAGTCTTATCCTGCTTTTCCATGAAGCAAAGTTGTCTTTGTTCAACTTAGGCACATCTCGTCTATTCATCTTGTGATCTTTCACTTAGGTCTTGAAACCTTCCTTTCTAAGCACACAAGCTCTAATACCAATTGTTAGTAATAACTGAGAGGGGATGGTGAATCAGTGGCCTCAAAATTTATCCTTAAAACTTAACCACCAATCTATAAACCTCAGATTATTATGTCCCTACAAGATGCATGCCATGAAATACTTTAAAAAGATTAATTGTCTATCGATTTTCCTTGTCTGTCCTTATTCTCCTTGATTACCGATAAGCAGTAAAACTATTTACCAAAACTCAGTAAATAAGTAGAGTACACCAATCAATCTAGAATTAACTATGTGAGATGTAAAATAGTAAAGTAATAAACCACATACACATTAAACATAGATTTTAACGTGGAAACCTTGTTAAGGGAAAAACCACTAGGACCGGTACCCCAAATTTTTAGTCTTTTGAAGTGAGCCCTGTTAGGAGCCACCCTTGTTAAAGGTTACAAACACACTGTTAAGTGCGACTTTGTTAGAGGATTTTATACATAGAGGTTGTCACTTAGTATTGGGCATCTATTGCTACCATCCTTGAATCAGCCTCCTTCTTAGACTGTCAATAGGTATCGTGAAAATCCAATGCTACTTTCATGAATCAACCTTTTTGGCACTCCTTGAGATGTACCTCAATATATAGAAGACTGTTAAGTGCTGCTTTGTTAAGAGACTTGATGCTTCAATGGTTAAACTGAAACACTATGACCTGTTTATGATGCAACTTTGAATTGCATATTTTTAGATCTATTTAAGTACATTACCTCTCTGATCAATATATCAATTTAATTCTTTTGTGCTCCACACTTTTTTCTCTCTGAAGATGTGCTCACTGTTCGTTGGTGTCTGCAAAATTCCTTAGCTATTATTTAGCTTGATTGATCAGGACTATATGAAGTTTTTCTTCATCAATTTCTCTTTAGAATCCTCTTTCTATTCACTCCCCTTAATCCCCTTTTCATGCGTGAATGACTCATATGAAAATGAATTAAGCTTGTCTCTTATATAGACATAATATTCATTTTCTTGATTCTTGATTCTTGGCATGAAAAACAATTCAGCCAATCAGATTTAAAGAATAACTCCTCATTTGTCTCGTAGAAATATTCTTTCCAACTATACATATCATCTCTAAATCAATCACTTAACTTCGGTCAAATAAAAAAAAGAAAACAACCAGTTAAGTCTTTCTTTTAGCTCTGCCAGCTTGATATTTTGTCATTTTCTGAACTCTCTGTTCTGTCGGTCAACTCTACAATTAGTCATCAGTGACAACTAACAGTTCTGTCGGTGAGACTCCAGTTAGCTTTGTGATCTCTATTTGTTGGGCATCATTGGAAATTTAATTGTCGGGCAACCTTGAATTTTCTCATCGGGCAACCTTCTGGCTTTGCTTGTCGGGCACTCTGTGGTTCTTCTTCGTCAGGAAACACTATTCTTTTGGTCATCAGGTATCACTGTGACTTTTCATCTTTTCTCTGTCCATCGGTGTGCACTCTATTAGTGTTGTTTGTCACTTAGTGAATACATGACTTTTATGTATTTATAGAAGTATAACCTTTGTTCCTTTGGTTCTCTGAAGTCTTTGGCATTTTGTACATGACCGTACAGATGATATCAAGTTGACATCAATGAAAATACATACCACTAATTGATTTAATGACTTGCATTATCTTCAACTTAACATTATCAAACATTCAATCAGTTACATGTCATCAAAATAATATAGAGATGATTGAAATTTAAAGTACTTTCACATACTATTTTTTATTAGATGATCCTGCCAGTTTGTTTATTAAGCTCCATTATGCATCACTTGGAAGGTTAATATTTGTCAAGTTATAGTAGATTACCTGCAACCTCGTCAGCCATTCATACTTGTTAGACTGACTTGAAAGCAATAATCCTTCCAATACTGCATTCAAATTTTTCAATGGTTTGATGCAATTTGCAATGCCTTCATGAGTTGTGTCCTGAGGAATCTTGCCTAAATCAGTGCTCATTGTCTCCTCCAACCTTTTTGTAAGCTTCTCTTCCAACAAAATTTTTTAATGAGTTACTAGGAGTAGGACTTGGCAAACCATGATCTATCATTTTGGTTGTTGTTTGATTCATTTTGGCGAGCTTTATCTCAAATAAGGCAAGAGTTTCCTCTACTGCCTTTAGTTTCTGACATTTTTGTAAGATAGAGGTTTCTTTTATTGATGCAAGAGTGTGGTCATGAATTCCCTTGCTTTCCAAATGCATGTCACTAGTTGTGTTGATTTTATTCAAAATCTTTTTTGCAGTTTTCTCTCTCTGACAAAATTTTTTGTTATTGTCAATGTGCTCTTTGAGCTTCCCAAAAACATCTCTAAGAATTTCATTCAATTCAAACCAATCACACAACCTAGCACTATTCACCTTTATTTTCCCCCAAAGGTCTCTTTTTATTTTCTAGACTGTATTTTTCATTTGTTCATTCAAGCTGTTTTTGTAAGGTTTAATTGTCTTTTTTCCTTCTTTAGCTCTTCTCTCAATTATGAGAACTGGTGTTCACTCTTTTTTTTTATCTGCTTCCTCTTCCCACTTGTTTGCTTTCTCTTCCCACTATTTTGATTTTACCCTCTCATCCTCCAATTCTTTCTTTAATTTATTTTTTACTTGTGCTACACTCTCCACGCTTTTGTATAAATTTACTGAAGAGGTTTTTTCATCCTCTAGATTTTTATTGCTCTCTTCCAGTTTTTCCCTCACAAATTTCATTTCTACCTCCATATTTTCTTGATGAACAATTTCTTCTTTAGAGGATGAATTTTTAATCCTTTTCTCTAATTCTTTGCACCTGTTATCTGATGATTTCTCCTTTGCCTTTTCATTTGCCAATTCTGCCTGTAACTTTTCTATTCTACCTTGAAGCTTTCCATTCTCTCTCTCTAACTTCATCACTAAATTGTAGACAAATTGGTTGGTCATTTTCGACACATTTATCTTGTCCACATTTTTAATTTTTGATAAATCCATTTGGAGGGTGCTAACTTGAAATTCAGATGGATCTATCTGACTCTCTAGTGGATTGTTATCTCTAGCTAGGGGCATAACAACCATGAACTCCATCATTTCTTTCTTTGGGTCATATGTGGGAAATAACCTATTCATTGCAAGTTCTGCATCACAAGGTGCAAAAAATGCATCCCTCTTCAATTTTTTAGCATTTTTTCTATTCCTATTTTTTGTTTGTTCAAAGTTCGTTACAAAATCATTGTAATGAAAATTAGGGTTTTCTGACACAATTGAATGTTTGAAAGGTGAAATAGAACTTGCATCTATGTACGATCTTCCACCTATGGTTCTAATAATTGCACCATGAGGATTAGTAGTAGTAACATCCTGACCCATTACAAGTGGATTATTTGGACTGTTCAGAGGGTTTTTTCCTGAAGGTGTGGCAATTGTTGGACTCACAGTCATAGACACCATTGGCATTGTTGTCATAACCTTTTTCTTCTTTACTGTGCCTTGATCTCTAGGATGCACTGATTTTGTGTCCAGTTGTAATGTCCTTTTTAGACCACTAGTGCTACCTATGCCATCCCCACCAGTGGTAGTGGAACTTGATTCAGATTGAATCTAAGTGCTTGGAAAAGGTGGAACTAGATTTGAAGCTGGAACAAATGAAGGTGCAAGGGTATGAGACTGAGTAGTACCTTTATCTGAGTAAATTCCAATTACTGGTCTCCTACCACATTTTGGTGGAGCGGGTGTGGCAATTGGATATCGATTCCCTTCTCCTCTAGGACCCAGACCACCCCTACCTGGAAAACCCACTTTTTCTACCATCTCTGCCCCTTTGCCATTTTTTTTTTGTGGACGCACTAACTCCAGTAGCAATTGTCACAGAATCCCACCCATCAAAATCAGTATCTTGATCATCATAATCACAAGGATGTGCTTGACCAAGATTCTCCACATTCCACAAATCGCTAAATATTTCATCCTCGCCCACATCATAAATATTTGCAGAGGTCTTTGGCTCTTCGAGATTCTTCCTCATTTCCCAAAAATATTTAATTTTGGTTATAGTCCACTTATCATCTTTACATTGAAGCGTTATATTGTTTGAAATATCTTTTGTAGATGGTTGAGCAGCATGCTGGTAGTAATTGTAGGATGTCTGTTGCTGCACTTTTACTTTTTGCTTGTGTAATGCAATAATTTGTGATGACAATTCCTATATTGAAATATTATTTTGAGCGGCGTATTTCTACATCTCTTTTTTGACCTCATCCCATGACTCGATGTTTTTAAATTTTTCTATCAATTATATACTTTCATGTTGACATTTTCTTGCAAAGCTCCCATTCGCTCTAAGCTTTGATCTAATTATATTTAGTGGATCATACTGCCAGTGACTGTCAACAGCAAAGAGAAAAATTGAAAAAAAATCCTCTGCCACTTTGAATCCTCTTCTCTCAAATGTGAACCCTCCCAATGAGAAAGGCAAGGAAGGAAATATCATTTTCTTTTGCTGACCATTAAATAGTGCATCTATGTTCTCCATCTACTGAACATATTCCAATGCAAATACCCTCTTTGTAACATGTATTGGAAGTTTGTAGGGTTCTACCACTGAACCGTAAAACCTTAACACGGTGTAGTCTTCCATGAAGTACCAGTAAGCCAATTGTATTTGAATTTCGAGTTGAATGCAGTCTCTACAAGACACATGCAATCTAGGAAACAGAGTGCTTGTAATTTTATGATACATTGGTGCCAAAAAGAAGTCTACAAAATTTTTATAGTTCCTTCTGTTATCACTCATCCTTATCTGAGGTGTCCATTCATATATTGCATTTTGGACCTGAATTTGAAGCTTTTTTATCTGAAATATTGCACGATGCTTTGCTAAAAGAAGATAGCACAAGTAGGTTGTGAACCTAAATGTCTTATGTGAACCTCTTTTAATCATTAGCAATTGTTCTTGCATGCAATGAACAGTGTGCTCAATAAAATTATATTTTACTGGTTTTTTTTCACAATGAATATGAAAAATCATTTCAAGAATGTTGGCACCCACTTCTTTGTTACTATCCAATCCCAAACAAAATGCTAGTAAGGAAATACTATCCTGAACCCATTTCACAAAAATATCATAATCATAAGGAGGCTTATGATCTGGATCCAGACTAGAACTGCTTGTTATTCCTCTGATATATGAATCTTTCTGTTTTGCATCTATTTTTTCATAAGTCTCTGCCAGCTTTACCAGGTCAATGTGCATGTTTGATTTTTGTGCTTCAAACCCTAGGTCCAACATACTAGAAAATTTAGTCTCTATTATCGACAAAATTTCCTCCTTAGTATTTTTATTGACAATTGCTTTTCTATTTTCATCATAATTTTGGGCGCAGAGCATGACAATTTTTGGACAAGGGAATACTTGAGGTAACACCATGCGTGCTGACCCAACAACCCATGGTGCAATTTTATTTGTCTTTGCCTTTAACGTGTTGTTAAATGGATAAAATTTTGAATCTTTCATTGGATCTTTCCACTTATTTTCAAGTGCAAATCTAATTTCCATGATTCCCTTATTTCCATGGATAACAGGATCAAAAATATCATGGAATTCATCAGTGAAACCTGGTGTTTTAACTAGTTTGTGGAAGTCTATTATCTTTGTTTCCTTTCTTTGGCCTTTACTTGTACTCTTGGTATTTTTTTTCCCATCGTGGATCATGGTATACTATTATTACTATTAAATTGTACAAAAATTCAAAAAATTCTACATAGGTGACAACTACAATTTACAGGCATGTTTGAAAATTTAACCCTAATTTTACGACTACAATCTAAACAGTAAACCTCTAGATTTGAAAAATTTAAATGGCAAGACGTGGGTGTTTAGGATTTTACCTAAAAATTCAATTTGTGCAGACTTTGAGTGGGCAGAGAGCTAAGAGACTTTGTTGCATTCCTCAATCCTCAACCTAGAAGCCGTAACCCCTTTCTGAATCTCCAATACAATATACTAGTAAGAACTAAAAATTTAAAAACATAGGTTAAAATTGTACAATAGTGAGTAATAGTGAGTAGTACTGATTCATCAATCATGACTCGTCACTCATGTTAACTTTTACCATCACTCGTGTTAACTTTTATTTCTTCTCTAGATATTTGAGGTCACTAGGACATGTGTCACTTAATTGTTTGGTCTACGGTCAAATTGAGCTTATTACTTATTAAATGTTAAGTTACTCTTTTACTCCAATTATGATTTTAATTAAACTTAGCTTAGTGTACACATGTCATGATTCCAGAATAGGTTTGCAAAAATAGGGTTTCTTTTCCCTTTCAGCCTAAAATACACCACACATCATTGAACTGTGCTCATCCAATGGTCGCTGGTTTCTTTTTATCTTCTTTTATCTTTCGGTATTTCGGTTGTCACTTGTCATCGAATGACACCAATTGAATGAGTGTACATGTGTCGATATTTTAGAATAGGATTTCCTGAAATACAACGTACATTATTGATCTCTTCTCATCCAATGGTCAGTGGCAGTCACCATCATTTGTAATTGTGGCGTGTCCCATTTATTTACTTTGAATTATATTTATCAGATGACATTGATTGTGTGAGTGGTCATGTGTCGTCTGATTGAATGAGTGTACACGTGTCATGATTTCAGAATAGGATTACAAAAATGAGATTTATTTTCCCTTTTGCCCTGAAATACATCATGCATTGTTGATCTATGCTCATCCAATGGTCGCTAGCAAACACATGATTCTATCATGTGTGGTGGGTCTCATTTATTTACTTTTAATTATATTTATCGGATCATGTGTGGCGGGTCGTATTTATTTACTTTGAATTATATTTATCGGATGACACCGATTGTGTGAGTGGTCACGTGTCATAATTTCAGAATAGGATTGCAAAAATGGGATTTATTTTCCCTTTCAGCTTGAAATACACTGTACTTGTTGATCTCTACTCATCCAATGTTTTCCAGAAATACAGGTACACGTAACACCATACGCCAAAAATTTATTAAATTTAAATAAAATTAAATATTGAAACTGTCTAATATAAAAATAACTAATTAAAATATTGCAATCACAGATAACTGTCTAATTATTTATTAATTTATTACTAAACATAATTTATAAAATATTTTATGTGTGTGTGAAATATTGTACCTGTTACCTGCGACACAACACTTCAATAGATCATTGCATTAGTGGAAAACATGGTTAGATGAGTATATAAAGCACTAAAATCAACCTATTGCTTTCTAACTAAGAAGAGTATGATAAGAAACACAATAGCCCTTAGATTATGCTACTATCAATGACATATACGACTTAGAATGAAATATTTGAGTTAAAACAACCTAAATGATAAGGAAACATGCATATTTAGCTCTAAAAATGAACATAATAATGATGCATGAACATGAAAAACTAAATGAACTATGAATCTATGTTTATACTAACAACATAACAATGCATTTGATTCTAAAATTATGGGCTCATTTGTGCTCAAAAATACCTTCTATTTATAGAAGAATTAGGAGAGAGAGAGAGAGAGAGAGAGAGAGAGAGACGGGGGCAAGGTACATTAATGAGTTGAAAGACTCATTAATAGAGGTGTAAGAGGAATAAATGCCTTGGGCATTAATGAGGCATGGTGGAGGCAAATGCATGATGAGCATATAAAGCACTAAAATTGACCTATTACTTTCTAACTAAGAAGAGTATGATAAGCAACACAATAGCCCTCAGATTATGCTACTATCAGTGACATATAAGACTTAGCACAAAAGATTTGAGTTAAAACAACCTAAATGATAAGGAAACATGCATATTTAGCTCTAAAAATGAACATAATAATGATGCATGAACATGAAAAACTAAATAAAATAGGAATCTGTGTTTATTCTAACAGCATAACAATGCATTTGATTCTAAAATTATGGGCTTATTTGTGCTCAAAAACACCTTCTATTTATAGAAAAATTAGGAGAGAGAGGGGGGACAAGGTGCATTAATGAGTTGAAAGACTCATTAATGGAGGTGTAAGAGGCATAAATGCCTTGGGTATTAATGAGGCATGGTGGAGGCAAATGCATTAAGTGCCACATTAAATATGAGAAATTAGGAGGCATGGGTAGGGGTACAAGTCAAGCTTGAGAAGGTGGACTTGAGGGAATGAATCTTGAGATTCCTTGACTTTCTCAAGTGGGTGGAGTCCTTAATCATTCCTTAATGGAATGTGACAACATTAGGAGGTGGGTTAGGATTAGAATTAGGATTACAAGAAGGTTATCAAGGGTGAATGGGTTGGGATAGGTTCAAACCTAGAGTCAAAGTGGTTGAAGTGGGTTAGGTTAGGGGTTTAGAGGAATATTAATGAAATGAATTAAACTTATTTAATTCATTCAAAAATAGGAATATTAATTATTTAAGCATTTAATTGCTTTTTAATAATTAGGAGGACTATAGCCAATTTAATTAAATTAATTAGGCTATGGGAATGGGTTCATTTGCAAGTGATGAGACATATTGAGGTTCATTTAATTCCTTTATGATTAAATATTATAGCCATGTTTGAATTTGATTTGTTTTTTAATTGGTTTGAATTGTTTTTAATCATATGGCTGAAGTAGTTAATATAATTTAGTGATAAAAATCACCTAGGACATTAAATCTAATTTAAAATGAATTATGCCAATGTAACATTGTCATGACATAATTGGGGGTATGATCACACTTAGGGAAAATAGGGTCTATAGTCGGAGCAGACCAAATCCAGGTGGTTACATTTGCCCCTCTTGGAATTGATGTGTGAGCAGCCCATTGATTCAAAGAAATTTTTTTATTTGGACTTCAGAAAGATTAAGAATTTTTCTCATGATTGAATGAAATGTTTGATGAGATCAGTCTCGCACTTGATTGAACTAAACTTGATAGAATTGAATTTAAACCTGGTTGTCGTCCAAAGGTCAATAAAAGATCTTAAAGATACCAATTCTAAACTTGGTTGTCATCCAAAGATTAGTAATACTGATTCTAAACTTGGTTGTCATCCACAAGTCAGTATGAAGCTGTCGGGAGCTTAAAAGAATATTTTACAATGTGGAAACACAAGATATCCAGCTTATGAGAACCAAACCTTTCTATCCAACAGTTCTGGCTTAGTCAAGGAAACTATCATGCCCCTAGTTGTTTGATAATGAAGTCTTTTTTTGATGTTGTTTCGAGCAAAAATTTGATTGATGATAGTGTGATCATGCCCCCTTGGGAACAAAATCGAAGGAAAATAATAAAGTCCCTCAATGGAAAGAATGTATCACTTGCATGGAACAGGTAAGACGAGAACGAATGGAGTAGAAGAAGCAAAGAAAGAAGGTGTGTTTAAGATTAAACACATGAGAACCAAGTTAATTATGCAAAAATGTGAGCGGTGAGATTGATAAAATGATGTTAGATCAAGATTTGTGGTGAAATGTGCAATTTGATGGATTTTTAAAACAAATGGAGCAAATCTACATATTTCAGGAGTTATCGTAAAAATGTCACTATGTTGCATAAAACATCTTAGGAACCTTTAATTTGGTTCCCAATTGATCAATAAGGAGAACAAAAGGTATTTTCAGTTTCCTGGGAGGAGTTTTGGAACTCCTAAATAGCTCAAAAGACCAATACATATCTCAAAAATTACCATTTCACTATTTATTTTTACTTTTATCCATAGTAAATTTGAGAGCTTTGCAAAGAAGATGGTGGTCCCATTTAGGAAGCATCATTTCAAGATGAGCCATCCACATCAGCACCCAGCCAACTACCCACCTCTGGTAAGTACTCGTAAAACTACCTCGTGAATTCTGCAAATTTGAATTTCATGCATTTTTGTATCTTTTATAGCCTTTTAAGTTCTGAGTCGCATCTAGGATTTTAGGTCACACCCTATCAAACTCATGTCGTATCCGTTATTTCCCAGATTTCTGTATTGCATCCAAGATTTCCTGAATCGCATCTAGTTTGTTCATTTTTAGCTTAGTTTTTAGTTGAATTTTGGTTTTGTGTCGTACCCTATCGGTTCAGTATCGTACCCCACATCTTGGGTCTCATCCTGTATTTTTGAGATCGCACCCTATGGTTTCAATCACATCTTGTACTTCCAGGATTGCATCCAATAAAAGAGATCACACCCTATCTTTACAAGATCACATCTGGGGTTTAGACTTAGAAGCTTAGTTATTTGGAACTGTTTGTCTATTGCGAACCCTGAAGCACTTAGCTGAACATGATTCTACATTTTTGTTCTAGATAGAACACTAATTTATCTTTGTATTTGTCAAAACAGGCCCATTTTGAGGTAGTGGCATTTTGTGGCACATACCTAGGTCGTGTGCTTTCCTTGTCTGGACTACTCTCAAATGATGAGCAGGCGACAGTGATCTGATGTGGATTATGATCTTTAATAGGTTTACCCAATATAGGGGTAAATTGAGGGATGTTGACTACTCTTGCCGAGAGATGGAACTCAAAGCACAACACCTTCCATCTTCTGACCAGGGAGATGATAGTTACTCCAGAGGACGTATGGCGTATACTGCATGTTCTGATTATTGGTTATGAGGTGCACTTTGAGGCGACATCTAAGGTGGCGAGTGGTACAACTCGTTGGTATTTCTAGGATGATACCATCGATCAGAGATACCTTTCATGGGACTATATGGTCGATCATTATGATCGATTATCTGTGTACTTAGCAGGCTTGATCAATGGCATTCTTATGCTAGACAGAGGATAGCATGGGTTCCTTGTCAGATGGGTGGACATGTTGGAGTAGATGGTCATCCATAGACGGAGATTTGCATGGGGCAGCTACATCTTAGCCCATATGTATCAAGAGCTGCATGAGATTGTGTACCACTATACCCAGAGCATGACTGTGGGTATCTTGATTCTTCAGATCTAGGCTTGGGAGTACATCCATGTTACATGGATGATAGTTGATAGATAGCGTACACCAGAGCAGGCTTATGTATATATGTATGCAATTCTTATTTAGCAGCCCCATCTGGACAAGGTAGAGTATTGGCGATGACTGTTTGATGACATGATCGAGGTCATTTAGTGGCCATATTTAGATTGTGAGGAGTGGACCTCTGATGCCAGACAAGTCCCATTTTTGTCCTAGAGAAGGTACCTGATTAGGAGGAGCAGATATATTGTAGAACAGTTCATTCATACATAAGTTCTGAGACAGTGCGGCCGATGGCAGGGCAGGACACAAGACATTACCATATATTCTTGGATCCATGATGAGGCAGCATTGTGGGGTTCCCAGTTGAGATACAAGACCACACACTAGGAGATAAGAGACATGGTTGGGGTAGATTGGGATCTCCTTATGGATGTTTCAGATGCAGGTTGCTCAGATGGGTACATAGCAGAGATGCTCCAGCATCCATTCCCACGATTCACAGTTTCGGAGGTCATTCCTCACATAGAGGAGCCTATAGATTATGATATGGACAAGAACCTGGCTAGAGGGAGAGGAGGAGCTCAGAGAGACAAGGGCACCGATAGGCATGGAGGGAGAGATGGTGGTAGAGATGGAGGTAGGGATGGGAGGCATCCTCCTCCAGATGAGGGGGATGATGGTTGAGATGACAAGGGTGGTGGTGTTGTGGGTGGCCACGCAGATGTTTCCAGTGGTAGTGGAGAGGGTCAGCACACTGATTTAGATTTGTTGCTCCCTAGATAGATCTAGGTCCATTACTTATAGGAGATCAGCAGAGGCAGCAGCAACAGAGACAGCCTGACAGATCACAGGATAGATCTCAGGATAGGCCTTCGGGACATGATTCGGGTAGGGGTTATGGCAGAGATGGAGATCCTCTATTATAGTGTGAGTGGGAGAGAGAGAATCTCAGGGCATGGATCAAATCTTTAGAGGCTAGTCTTATGACAACATATGCTTTATTGGAAAATAGAGATGCGTAGCTTGAGCGGCTTAGGAGAAAGCAAGATATGCAAGCCTGTACAACTGTTCACTAGGGCCAGAGAGCTACCTATTATTATTCTCTTTATCACGCAGTGGTGCCAGAGGGACAGAGAGTTGCATCATTTTCAGGCCTAGCACAAAAGTCAGAGGGAGCGATGCCTCCTCCTCCTCCATTTGTACCACCTCCTCCTCCTCCAGATCATGGAGAGGGGGGAACCAGAGCTAATGTTGTATTTTGTTACACATGTACATTGTACATCTCGATCCTTATGAGATCTTTCTTTTGTATCTGATACACACACACACACACACATATCTGATTCTTTCTATTTCTCTGATATGCTGATATGCTTTATGTAGACTTGTGCCAAATTTTTCCATGTCTGAGATATATACCTGATGTAGTTGTTTCTTATTCTAGCATGTTTTATGATTTCTCTTTGCTTTGATAGATTTATTTGCACATGTGATGATATCTTGGTCTCTTGATGAGTTAGTTTTAGATGATGACATCATTTTATGTTGTTTGGATTTATCAATGATATAAATATGTTTTAAATGTTGCTATGTGAATATGCAAATGTATGTTTTTGAGTTTTTCTTAAGAAATTAAAATGTATGGATGCACTTAGGATGTAGAATGAAATTCACAAATGCTTTTTTTTTGTATTTTTTTCATCTGTCTCATTTTATGGTTGCAAAATGTATGCTATGGATGTGCAACGATATAAATATCAGTAATATTTTGCAATTAACTTGGATTTAGAAGAAAATAAAAGTCATTTTTGAGTTCAAAATTCCTTATGCTTTTGCTTCTTTCAAAATGCATCATGCAATCTCTAAATGTAGCTACATGCAGACTCTTAGGACTTGTCACTGGTTAGCAGATATAGGAACATGTTTATCATCGTTGGGCACTTTTCAAAATGGATACCACTTGATAGTACAATAATCACTTATACCCACTGATATTATGAAAGTATAAATACTATGTTTATTGGAATGTCAGAAATAGAATTAGGCATCAAGGCATAGAAGCCAGGATAACAAAATAGTCATCTTCCTTTTTATTATATCAGATTTTGTGTAAGGAAAGATATTGAACCCGCAATGACCTTTAAAATTCATATGCTTGGGTACATTATGCTTCATATACTTTAGTGAGAATCTGACTTCAGAAAATAGACAAGGAGATTGTTTCAACCTCACCATAGTTTACACATAACAAAGATCGAGATATATGCAGCTATCCACTCATGTTGGTAGCTCTTACCATAAACATCCAAGCTAGCTGAGATTTATAGGATCATTTGGAACAATCACCATATGAATAAAACCAAGAAAATGTTATGCCCCCTGTCCTTGCGACTCTTTGTCTTTGTGCATACATCATGGAGTAACTCGAAGACATAACAGCCATCAATCATGAATCATTCAAATAGAAATCATAACTACTTAGATGCACCTTGTTAAAATATGATCAGTGCATAAAAGAGTCATGATCAAACCAGAGTCAAACTATGTTTAAGTAGTATCAGAAAATACTATTGATTCTTTTTGCAAGCACAGTATAGATTCATCAATCAAAAAGTCAGATTTTAAGAAAAATGTTTCCAATGTTTGTGTACACCATCATTCCTATTTTCCATCCAATGTAGTTGTTAGGAACACCATTAGTTCAATGTTTGTGTCATCCTTGTTTCGATAATGTGACAGTTTGGTGAAAGTATTGAGTAGCATCATATCGCAAGACAAACCATCCTATAACTACTTAGTAGACATAACCTATCAAACTAACAAAGATGCCCCCAGTGTGTATTGAATTGATCCCTAAGATAGAAATTCAGACAAATCCCAAGCAAGGATAAGATTTTTGTCAGGAAACAAAGAAAACTTTTAGCACAGGTGTAATCGTGAAGGCTTAGTATCGGAAATGCATTGATAGATGGAGCGCAGAACACAAGTGATGCCTGATTGCTAGGTTTACACCACTCGGAAAGACTTTTATTCTTTTTGCTACCAAGATGCATGTTTTACCAGGTTGTCATCAAGGCACTTTTTAACTTTTTTCAATTTTTATTTTTATTTTTGGTTTTTTGAATGTTTTTGTAGTATCAAGGTGCCTATTTGCCAGGTTTTCACCAAGGATACTTTTCTTCAGGACTTTTTCCACTGTTTTTGGATTTTTTCAAGATCAATTTGTGAATTTTTTTGGTATTTTTTGATAACTATTTCACTATATAGGCTCTGCTAGCCAAGCATCAAGCGTAGAACTGCTTCAAATGTAGAGTATTGATAGGATCTAGAAGAACATCTCCCTTGGGTGTAGCGAGCTGATAAGCTCCTATCCCAAAAGTAGCGGTGATAACATAAGGTCCTAGCCAATTAGGTTCAAATTTTCCTTTTTGTTCTCTATTAGGCTGGTTCTTAGGATTCTCTTTTTGGACGAGATCCCCCACTTGAAATTTTCATGGTTTGACCTTCTTGTTGTACCCTTTGGACATTCATGCTTGGTACACCTTGAGGTGATTGAATGCTTATTTCCTACGCTCATCAAGTAGGTGTAAATAATTCACCCTATCTATGTGCTATTGCTCATCAGTAACAAGACCATGCAAAGATACCTGTAAAGATGGGATTTCAACCTCAATAGGTAGTACTGCCTTAGTTTCATAGACTAGAGCAAATGGCATGGCTCCAGTTGGTGTTTTGATACTTGTTATGTAGGCCCATAGTGTCGGATTCAGTTGTAGATGCCAGACTTGCTCACAGTTCTATGTAGAATCTTGAGAATATTCTTATTAGATGCCTTGGCCTGTCCATTAACTTGAGGATAATAGATTGAGGAGCAATGTTGAGTAATGTGGAACTCTTAACAAAGGTCATCAATGTCTTGATTTTTAAATTGGCCCCCATTGTCTGCTAAATTTAAAGAGGGTATCCCATATCTACAGATAATGTAGTTTAGAATGAACATAGCAACCTATTTTCCAGTGGCTTTGATTAGAAGCACGGCCTCGACCCACTTCGTAAAATACTCAGTGGTCGTAATGATGAACTTGTGTCCATTAGAAGAATTGGGATATATTTGTCCAACCAAGTCAAAGGCCCATTGCTGAAATGGTGAATGTGTAATAAAAGGTATAAGTTCTCAGGTAGGAGCATGGATAAGATTTCCATGTGTTTGGAATTTATGACATGTTTTGGAAAATTGAATAGCATCTTTTTCCATTGTAGGCCAATAATAGCCTACTCTGAGCAGTTTCTTTGCTAGTGAAAAGTTGTTCGAGTGTGATCCACATACACCTTCGTGGACTTCTTTTAACATGCAATTTGACTCTTCGAGTTCTAAACATTGAATAAGTGTACCATCGAGACCTCGTCTTTATAGGTTATTAGTTATGAGGACATAACGTGATGCTATCCTAATCAAATCTCTTTTCTCATTTTTGGATAGACTATTGGGAATGGTTTTGTTAGTTAGGTAGGCAATGATATTAGCATATCATGATTGGTCTGGGGTGTTCAAAGCACATATTACTTGGTATTCAGGGGTATCAAAGGCGGGATAGGATAATTCTTCCACCAAGAAGTCATAGAAGAATTGATGTTCCTCTAGTTGTAACATGGACGCCAATGTAGCCATAGCATCTGGAGCTTTATTCTTTGATCTTGGTATCTATTGGAATGTGATGAAGACAAATTACTTCTTGAGGTCATCTACTATTTTCTTGTAGGGCATCAAATTTTCATCTTTCGTCTAATAATCTCCATTGACCTAATTGATGATGAGTTGGGAGTCACCATACACATGTAACTCTACAATCTTCCACTCCATGGAAAGCTTAAGACCATTTACAAATGCTTCATATTCAAGAATGTTGTTTGTACATGGAAACATCAATTTGTAAGACTTGGGTATTTTGTAGCTTTGAGAAGTTATGAATAGAACCCCCGCTCCAGAGCCTTGTTGTGTAAAAGAACCATCAAAGTACATCTTCCATGGGTACTCAGTGAGATGCATGATTGTTTCATCAGGGAATTCAATCCTTAAGGCTTCATCATCTTAGAGTGGTGAATCAGCTAGTTGATCTATGAGGACTTGTCCTTTAATAGCTCTCCTCTCTATGTACTCAATGTCAAACTCACTCAAAATCAGGACCCATTTTGTTAATCGTCATGTTAATTTCAATTTGATTAGGAGGTACTTCAAAGGATCTATCTTTGTAATGAGCCTTACAGTATGTGAGAGCATGTAATGTCTCAATTTTTTTGATGCAAAGACAACTGCTAAGCATGCTTTCTCAATAATATTGTAATTGAGCTCATAGGTGACTAGTGTTCTATTGATGTAGTAGATTTCTCTTTCTTTCTTAGTTTCATCCTCTTGTGATAGTAATACTTCTAGTGATGTAGCGGTAGCTAAAATATACAGGAGTAATGGCTTTCCATAAATAGGTGCCATAAGAACAGGAGGAGTAGCTAGGTACTCTTTTAATTCTCTGAAGTTGGCTTCACAGTGTTCATCCCATTTGAAGGTGACACCCTTATGTAGTAATTTGGTAAAGGGTTGCGCTCTATCTACAAGTTGTGACATGAATCTCCTGATTGATTGAAGTCTCCCTTGTAGTGTCCTCATTTGACTGATGTTGTGTGGAGGAGCCATTTCTAGTATAGCCTTGAATTTTGTAGGGTCTACCTCAATTCCTTTTGCTGAGACAATAAATCATAGGAGCTTTCTTGAACCCCAAAGGCACATTTCTTGGGATTGATCCTGAGTTGAAATTGCTCCATTCAATCCAATATTTTTCTCAATTTAGTAATGTGAGTGTTCCTTTCTTTGGATTTGGCTAAGATGTCATCCACATAATCCTCCATGTTTTTATGCATCATTTCATGGAATATAGTTGTCATGGCTCTTTGATATGTAGCATCGGCATTCTTTAACCCAAATGGCATGATGTTCTAGCAAATGGTGCCCCATGTGCATGTGAATGCAGTCTTCTCTTGATCCTCAGGAGCAATTTTTATCTCATTATAGCCTGAGAAACCATCCATTAATGAGTACATTTGGTAGGGCCTGTTGTGAGATCTATGATCATATCAATATTAGGTAGTGGAAAATCATCTTTGGGACATGCCTTGTTTAATTTTCTGAAGTTTGTACATATCCTGGTAGATTTATCTGATTTAGATACTGGGACTACATTGGAGATCCATCCAGCGTAGGCAATGACTCTAATAAATACAGCCTTCAATAATTTCTCTAGTTTTGCTTTTACTAGTAATAAAACATGAGGATGCATCTTTCTAAGTTCTTGTTTCACAGGTTTAACCCCAGAAGCTATAGATAGATGGTGCATGATCAATTCAGGATCCAATCTAGGCATATCAGTATAAGACCATGCAAAGTTGATCTTCTTCTCCTTTATGAATTTAGTGAACTATACCTTTTCCTCTTCTAACAAAGATTGTGCTAGGTGTACTATTTGAGGATTCTCAGTTGTGCCCAAGTTTACTGGTTTTGTTGGTTTTATCAGTACTGAAGACCTTTCCTGAAAGTGCTCGGTGAGGATATTAAGAATCCCATCCTTTGGTGCCTTTGAGAGGTTTTCACCATCAGATGCATCTTTTGTTTTTACTATTTTAGGATCAGATACTGCCACAATGTGGTTTTCACCATCAGTCCTCTTTTTCTTTTGTTTTTTCAATTTTTGACTGAGAAAATTGATATCCTCCTATGACATGTTCTCGCTCCTTGCATTGGTGGAAGAGGGATAAGTTTCACAGGCATTTAGATAGCAATCCAAAGTATAGTCATTGGGAAAGTCGAGGATAGGAGTAGGATATGTTTCAGTCCAATCAATTAATTCTAGATTTATCAATGATAAGGAGTTAGACTCTAGGAAGGATAGCATCGCATTAGCATTAAGATCATTAACTGACATGACATGTTTTGTTAAGTTAATTTCTTCGATGTTCAAATCAATAAGAGTTAGATCATTTTTAAAGTGGTCATTGTTAGTTATATGTGGACCAAACTCTAATGACTTCTCAGTGGAGTATCCTTCTTCTTCTTCTCTCCATAAAAGGAGGTCTCTTACTTGTCACCTATGAAGTTCTTCTAGGCTTATATAAACACCAGTTTCCCCATCAATGATGGGAGGAATGAACTCCTCCTCTACTTCAGGAATATCAATATTGTGGGGAGTTGTGTCAGAATGTTCATGAGGTGTTGATGGAGCTACAAACATGTGAATCACATCTATTCCAATGTCCTCCATGGTGACAGATAGTTCATCCCATTCATAATCATGAGAATCAGTTATTTCATCATCAGATCTATTTAAATATTAAGCAATAGTTATCTGATTTACCTGATTAGCCACCTGTGGATCAAAGTGTCGTAAGTAAAGGACATGTGTGATTGTTACTAACTATCCCCAGTTAGGATGTAAATCATATTGTTGGGATGTGTTCATAGTAGCTGGTGCTATCAATGGTACTTCTGGATCATCTTTTGTTGCTTCTCAAACTTCTGAAATAGGAGGTTGTGCTAGCAAATGTGTGTGGATATATTGTGGTACCTCAAAGCTCAGTACATAGCACTCTCCTTGATATTTTGGATTCTTTGTACTGACATGTAATAATATTTCATAGGACTATGGTTCTAGTTCTATCTCTTCTATTTCATCACTCCCTTTCTTAGAGACTGGGTTGTCTCTTGAAGCAGGTTTGTCAGATTTATTATTAAAACCCAGTCCTATTTTGTCTGTGGTATTCTAGAATTCCATGTGCACAGGTTCAATAAGTCCTCTTCATGTATCATTTAGAAGTCCTTTTTCTTTGTATCCCATCTGTTTTAGGAGGTCGTATCCTTTACCCTACTGTTCGGGGGATATTTCTACATTTTTCACCTCAGCTTCCTTTGGTTCTCCCTTGTAAAGCCAGTCTAAGACTGTTTGTTCTTCTATGTTATCTAAAGAAGATGTGGATGCTTTCACCATGCCAGTTTCTTTATGGATTTTTGGTTTTTTAGACGTAGCAGGTGTAAAAGATGAGGAGGGTCTTCCATAGGATCTCAGTGATACTGGCAATTCTTATAGTGATGGAGTCATGTCCGGCTTGTACTCTCCCATACCTATTTCTTCTAGCTTTAGGGTTTTTCTGAAACTTTTCATCACCATGTCCGTAGTAGTCTCAAGAGAAATCTTATCTGTAGCCTCTTTCTTATGCGGGACCATACGACCTTCCTTAATATTGTTGCAAGTATAATTAGCATCTGCAAGAATCATCACCTCTACCCCATTATGTGGGAACTTTATGCACTGGTGGTAAGTAGATGGCACAGCTTGCATTTTGAGAATCCATGGTCTCCCTAATAGGATTTTGTAGGCCAAGGACAGCTCCAAAGCTTGACATGTGACATTCCTTTTAATTGGTCTGACCCTGATAGGCAGAATAATAAGACCTTTAGAGGATATTTCTTCCTCATCATAAGCCTTGATAGTTATTTTGCTTCTAGAGTCAATGGTTTATTTTGAGAGACCTAGTTTCCTGATTAGATTAAGGGTATAAATATTCAAGCCTGTGCCTCCATCTATCAATACGCGTCGAACATGGGATTTATGAATGAGGACTTCAATATGGAGAGGTTGATTGTGGATGGGTCAATGATTTATCACCCTCTTTAAAAAAATAGAGATAATGTGGCATTGAGATGTGATTGACCATCGCTTGGAATTTGTCTATATCAATATCCTTTGGTACATTAGCATCATGTAGAGTTTGTTCTAGGATTTCCCTATGCACTGTGGATATTTTGAGTAACTCAAAGATGGAAATTTTGGTAGAGGTTCATTGCAATTGGTCCACCAAGTCATACTTTGCTCGAGGGATAGTAACCATGTGTTTTGTTGCTGGTTTAGGGATAGTCATGATGGGAACCTTGGACATTGATGTTGGTTTTGAAGTGGAACTGGGTCCTTTGATCGTGACCTGTGCTTGGCTTCTCATCACTGCATTTGTTTGAAAAGATGTGTCTATAACACCTTTAATTGTGATCACATTGATGGATTCAGTTTTAATGTCTAGCATGTTGATCACGTTATCATTACTGGAGTAAGTGTAGTTAACTTCATTACCTTTCCCTTTAGATGTTTCTCCTTGTCATAGTTAGGGAATGGTTTGTTAAATGCAGTATGATCTTCATTGGTAGTGTGTCCATCCACTTTGATCTTTCCTCCTTCAATGAGGTGCTGAATAACATGTTTAATCTTAAGGCAATTATTAGTTTTGTGTCCCTTGTTTTTATGAAAGACACAATAGGAATTGTCATCCCACCACATGGGTTTAACTACTGGTTCCCATGGTTTGGATTCTAGGATGATGAGAACCTTTTTGTCTAGAAGTGTCTTAAAAACTATCTCGAAGGGCTCTCCCAAAGGAGTGAATGTTCTTTGAGGTTTTGGAGTCCATTGTCGGCCCTTTCTATTATTATTGTTTTCTTTGGGTATGAAAGTTGTTACCTTGGCATCCTTGCTTGCTTGCATGTTGTTAGTCAGATTGAACACCTCAGGTTTAGGATTGATGTGAGAGGCATCAACTACTCTATCATTGACAATGTTCTTGTTTTGCTTCCACCATTTAGGCTTGGAGTTGGAGTTGTTAGATTTTCTTTCATTTTGAAGGGTAATCTCCCCCTTTTTGACCATGACTTCTTCGATACAAAGGGCGTTCTTAATCATTCTATCGAAGCTTGGTGAGTATTGCATTTGTAATGCATAGTTCAATTCAGGCACCAAGTTATTAATGAAGACTTCCAGCTTCTCATATTCAGGGATAGTTATTGAATATCATGCAAAGATCTTCCTCCATCTTTATAGGAAGTGCGTAAATGATTCACCAGTCTTTTGTTTAGTGTTACATAGATCCATCATGGTCACGTTATGCTGTCTATTATAAGAGTAATGCTGGATGACTCATTGAATTAGCTCCTCAAAAGTCTTGACCTTAAGTTTCAGTTTTGAGAACCACTCCATGGCATTACCTCTTAGACTTCCTGGAAATAGTCGCATGAGGTATGTAGGTTCATGCATGTATTCTATGCTTAGAGCACAGAATTCTCTTATATGATCATGTGGGTTCATTTATCTTGTATACTTGTCAGACTTGGGTTTTGTTGTATTGGGAGGAAACAAAACCATAGTAATACTCTTTTCAAAGGGGAATGGACAAATGGAGTCCAAAGAGTATGGTGATTTAGGTTTAGATTTCTCCTGCTTGAGATTTGTAAGTTCTGTTTACATTAATGTTAGCTGCTTCGCAAGAATCGATATAGGAGTCGGTACGACTTTTTCTTTTAGTTTTTCCACATCATAATTTGAGGGTAATTTTACGCGAGTGGATGCTAGATGGAGAAAGTACTTCTCCTTATCTTCGTCAATCATATTTTCCATTATCTTGTGGAACTTTATGCTTTGCTTAAGTTTACTGTACTCCTCTTCAGTGATGTCTTCTTTGTTAGGAATAAGGTGTCTCAACCATGGATACTTCCTATTCTTATTATTTGTTTTGTAATATGTATTTCTTGCAAATAATGTTGATGTATCGGTATCTTGAATTGTGTGTAAGGAGATCGTGGCTAAAATGGTTATGACGGATTCCTATGACACGTAAGAGCTATGTCAGGAAGATTCAATGATAGGTGAAGATATGTGGCAACTGATAAATTTGAGTACTGTACACTCTTCCCCAATTGTGGGGTTCGGGGCATCGCCCCAAAAAAATTTTTGGGTTTCCTATTTTCTCGAAGAATGGTAAAACCCTAATACGGTTATCTTTTGGAGTAGCCCTAAAAAGTGAAGCGCATGATATAAGTGTTTGTTAGGGTTGCGAAGAGATGTGATGTGAGTGTATTGTTGGAATGGTTTATGCTGCCATGATTTGTCTTCAAGGGTTTTGAAATCCTCTGAAAGAACTTGCATTGCAAGTGTATTGTAGCTGTAATAGTTTTGATCAATACATTGTGCAGGTTTTGGAGTGCTGGGGTTTTTTACCGAAAGGTTTTCCCCAGGGTATATCATTGTGTCATTCTCTATTTTCTGTATGCATGGTATGTGGTTGCAATATCTTTGTTAAAGTAGTTAACGAATCTGTAATTGGAAGGATTTAAAAGAATTTGCACAATACTTTCCTATAGAGATTAGCGTAGGAAGCTGTTTCCGCACCTGAGTTTCCTTACAAGTGGTATCAGAGCTTTGTCAACTTTTGATCCTGGTTTTTGGGTAGGGTTTTTTGAGCTGATCTCAAGTTTGAGTGGGAGTTTTTTGTAGAGCATTCTGAATCTTATTTGCAGATTGAGATGGCAAGTTCATCATATGGAAGAATGGAGGTGGAGAAATTT
>MU227379.1:666120-682885 GCA_018584345.1 Thuja plicata | reverse complement strand
GATGGGTTCATGTTGAACCACTACTCATGAATTATGGGTCAATGAGTTTGACTCAAAAACTACACAGTTAAATCCTGATAGCAATATCACAATTTGACTTGCTGTGGAAAAATATCTCCTACTTATCAACCTTAATTTATAGTTAACAAAAACCACAACTACGCACAAGATTTGGCTGTGTAATTAACTTCCACTGAGATATCGCAAAAGGTTTGAATCTCAAGACTCAAATAATATCAAAATTAAATTTGGAAACCCATAGATTACACAAAAATTCAAACATTTATAGAAACTCAGAATATCAAACATATTCTCTTCAGAAGTAGACAGACCATAGATTGTAAGTTCCTTCATGCAAAACAGTGCAAACTTAATTATATAATACTAAAAGAATATAAAATCTTAAACTAGATTACACATTTGTGAAGAGAGTTTTATTTTTCAGCTGCACTACAGTCACATATTTGATGAATAAACAGAAATCAATGTCACATCTATCTATCTACAAACAAAATTTGGTTACAGTATCAGATCAACATGTATTTAAGAGATGGACTTAATTGAAATTCAACAAAGAAATTTGAATCTAGAAATGTAATATATAGACAACAAAAAATAGTTATAGATCCAATATCTTTGCAATAGGGTTCCATAGCCAGTTCTTTTTCACACTAGGTGGAGCGAAGTTCAGCTCAAACATTTCCTTGGAAATGTTGCCTGGCTCATAAAATCCAACAAGCCTTGCAAGAATTTCAGCGCTCTCTTGAATATGATGATAGAGAGCAAGATCAAAAGGCCAAGAAAAACAAAGAGAAACAAAATGATCAAACAAAAGATAAAATCCTAAACTTATGCAGAAAGTTTACATAATAAAGAGCCTAAATAACTCACCGTTGATGTCGTTCAGCATAGATAAAGCCACATCTTTTTCCCCTTCCTCGTACACACGCTCTATTAGACAATAAGGGCCAAAAACCCTATCTGCACAAAAAATTTACAATTTCATCACAAATAAATGATTTCTACAGCAGTAAAACACATATAAATAAAATTAAGAAAAGAAGAGTGGAAATAAATTTAGATTCAGTTATTTGTGTGATAAATTTTCTTACCAAAAGAGTATGAGTTTGAACCGTGTTTGAACACAATAGTCTGCTCATTCTTGCAATCCCAAGTTGAATCATCCTTGTGAGCCATTTCTTTCCTGTTTAATGGCCTCACTCTCACTATAAAAAATATCTTCTCTTCCCTCACTTTATTGTGACCTCATCCTGGTGTTGTTTTCAGAGTTCTTTCTATTTTTGACGCTGGTGTGCTGGGACTTTGATCTACCGAAACAAATTCTAAACTAAACCATGTTCCAGCCTTGTTTTGGATGGTTTATATATCATATGATGCTTTGAAATGAAACTCATAATAATATGTAGAATAATAAATAGAAACAACATGAATTAGTCTTTATTTTCAACTCATGTTACAACATTAACAAAGAATTATTGTTTAAACTTTTGACCTAAGAAATTTTATTCAGCAATCCAGAAACTTAACAACTACAATGAAATTAGTTGACTAGAATGTGCTTGTATTAATCAACCACAAAGAAAATTTCCTTAAATCTTGAATACCAAGTTCTCACACAACTAGAAGGCAGAGAGCAACGACTTCATGAGGGCCAACATAGTGAAAGAACCTAGCAAGAAATGTATCAAAATGAGTGGAATGTCAATTGATATTGTACCAATATTCCTCCACAACCTACCCCGTGTCAATTGACTGTAAGCGTCAAGTCAACCATATGATCAATGCTCAATTCATAAAGGACTAAAACTTCATAAAAATGATGTTTTCAGGGTCCAAACTCCTAGATAAGGTCATAATTAGGTCTAGTAACTGCCCAGAAGGTATCGAGAACATAAAAGAGGGTCACAAACACTTTGATTAAGACCAAGGAAGCATGATTACATCAAATTATCTAATTTTATTACTTTTTTTTTCCATCGAGATCATCTTTGCATATTATACTTGCTAAGTTATCATCATAAACAAGAAATGCATTCAAGACAACCATATGATCAATGCTCAATTTTGCGTAGCCTCTTGTGTTTTACCAATAGTTGGTGTACCCAAGTAGGTTCATTGGGAGTGATTGTCCAAATCAACCCAAAATAGGAACTTGAATCATAAAGTTTGGATGTTATATTGAAGTTAGAAGTTGTTTTCAAAGGTCTAGAGCCTATAGTTTTCAAATTTGTAGAGCATATAGTAAGAGATCTACTTGAAAAGTTGAGAGATTCAGTCCTAGAGGACAAGTGAAGCTATAAGCTTTGCATCAAGTGGTATCAGAGCTTGGTAAGAGTTCTTAGGAGAAAGACAAGATGTCAGTGGGAGATGTAGAAACCAATCTCAGAATACCACTTGAAGCCTTGCAATGTTGAGAGTGGGATAAAGGCTTCATTTGAGACCCTAGATAAGGAAAAAACTTATTGAGCTTCACTTTTTTTAGAGAATAGTTTTATATTTTGTACTAAACAGGGCCAACCACGTGAAGGTGGAAGCTCATTTGGCCCCACCCCCCTAACATCACTCTCAATTTCCTATTAACATCTAATTAACATTCATTCATTATTTCATCCATTAAAAAAATGTAACATTCATTAATTATCATATATGTAATTCAATTATCTTATGTTAGCTAAAAAATTCATGATACATATACTAAAAGTAAAAAATACATAGTAAGTACATTAAAATCCATAAGCATCCCATATGAATTAAAAATATTAAAAGGTACATCATGAATTAGTTAGATTAAGCATTGATCTCATACCTGTACATTTCTATCAAGAAATTAATATTAAGTAGATTAAGCAGTGATCACATAAATGTACATTTCATTCAAGTCATTGATCTTCTTCTTCATCTCATCACCATGATCATTGTCATCGTCGACATCATCACCACCACTATCATTGTTGTTGTCGTCATCATCATCATCATCATCATCATCATCATCATCATCAGTAGCATCATCATCGTCGTCGTCGTCATCTTCTTCTCCAAGAAAAGTTGCGTCAGGAACATCATCAACTAATTGTCGATCATGATCATCATCTACATCATCTTCTAGTTGTTCACAATCTTCTTCTTCCATCGCATTATACCTTATCAGCCTTCCTCTTGGACCATGTCTAACAAAAAATGAACAACCCGATTTATGTGGAACCTCCGAGTAAAATACCTACTCACATTGGCTTGGAAGAACATAGGGATCATCCCCAAGTGGCTCAAACCACCTTGTATTAATCATTGGAAATCCACTATCATATTTAATAACAGTTCTCTCAGGATCATTTTGATTAAGTTGTAGCATGTACCATCTGACGACAAAGAGAACTAATCTAAAGGAATTAAAGTCACACTCAAGTATATCATCCAAAATGTCATAGTATCTATTTTCAGACTCTCGAGGATGTAAGTCATTTCTAGATGAAATACTAGTCACTTGAAAGACTGCACTTATCCCAGAATCACAAGTTTTATTTATGTCATCCAACTTTTTGATGCAAAATTTATGACCATTGCAAAACATAGCCTTGTGGTGTTTGACCTGCAAAAATATGTCAAACATGTATAAATTATTGCATCAGGAGTTGATAAACGTACATGTGATTAAAAAATTTATACGTACCTAGAAATCTCTTAAACCATGTGCTAAATCTATTTCTCTTTGCGTAACATTTGGATCTTCATTGCGATGAGCTTTTTTAACCAAAGAAGACAGCTTCCCATGTTAATGTGCGACCTAAATGATGACATCGTTCAATCCATACCGTCATCCAATCTTGATTGTTTGCAATATACAAATGTATTGCATCCCACTCTCAAGCAGTTGTACAAAAAATAAATAGACGACTTAAAATTGATTAATTTTGAAGATTAAGAATTAATTAACAGCCACAATAACATACTATAATTTATTACCTCTCACTTTCCTCAATCTACCTTTCCCCACCAAATACTCCCCTTCAAATTTTCTAATGGTGTCAAGATCCCAAATGCGATCTATATGGATCTTTGTTGCAAGCTTAGGAAGATATTCAGTAACATACACCATAGTTTGGTATACCATATATCCCTCGACCATAGAACCCTCAGGATGTGCTCTTTGTCGAACCAAAGCCTTCAAAAATTTCAAGTGCCTCTCAACCATCCACATTGACCGAGTGTGTACGGGTCCACACAATTCAATCTCCTCAACTTGGTGTATGAGTTAGTGTTCTTATGCATTAAAAAGGGTTGAAGGTAGACACTTTTGCATTTCACACATTAGATGAGGAATTCTTCTCTTCCAATATTTTAAATCTTCTTTATGGATTTCTTTAGATGACAACCACCTGCAAGACATTCAAGACACAAAAATATATATACACGAGACTTTACAATATATTACATAACAAGAAAAACAAATTGCGAATAAAATAAATAAATATATACAACAAATTGAATAGATATCATTTCTTACCTCATGTATTTTCCAATATCATATATCACTTGTTTGATGTTATTGTCGAAGTTCTCTAGGATAGATAGAGGTAGCACATACTGCAACAATTATAAAAATAATCATGTCATTCTTTTCTCACATAATACAATGAAAAGTACATGTAGTTTACAAATATATTATAAATATAAAAGATCATGACTTACCTTGATGAAGGTATGCCAATCATGCATTTCCAACCCTTACCCAAATTCACTTTTCTTTGATATGACATTGCTTATGTTCACAACAAATCCTGTGGAAAATCAATTTTTTCGTATGACTTCTTTAATGACCTCACTTTGTTGCTCTGTTAATAACCAAGGAAGGGCACTTATATTAATCCGTTCTCCATTTCTATTTGTATCAATCAAAAATTTCATTGCATGATTGGATTCATGAATGTCACCACAAATTTTGACATTTTTTTCTTTGTCACGCCTTCCATCCAATATCTTCCGCAATGTCTCTGTTACATTCTTTCCAATATGCACAGTATCAAACAAATGCACAATTTGCAGCTGCTCGTAGTAGGGAAACCTACTAAATTGTCTGGGATAAATTTTTAGTCCCTTTGGAAGGTGCTCAATAGTATTTCATTGACGACCTTCACGATCATCAATTATATAATCAGCAAATAAAACACAATAAAAATATATAAATTCCAAACATAAACCATTAGGTACAACGGTAGTACCTTGACGACTAAGTCTATTATATTGCAACTTCCATAGGCAATTTGTCATTCTTTGTGGCTTAGATTTAGTCTCTTCTTTCCCATTGAAAATATATTTTTCGGTAGTTCGATACTTATGATTTCTATGGAGGAAGTTCCTATACTCATCAAACACCTACTTTTCTAAACTTTTTCAATGATGAGATTTAACCTTTAGACCACAAACTCGACATAAATTTTTTTTTTTTTTTAAAGACGTACAAGATAATGATACAATTAGATTAAATATGTTAATTTTTATATTTAGAATTATCATGTGTAACTTGAATTCACCATAACATACCAGAAAAATGTGTTAGCCCTGGGGCATCATCTATTATCCATACAAGCATTGCATGGAATTGAAATTGTCTGTCTCTTATTAGTCTAGAGATGTCATACATAGTGACACCATTCCATAACTCCAGCAACTCGTCGATAAGAGGCTCAATATATACATTCATATCTTTAACTTGGTATTTACCTAGTTGAATGAACAACATCATTACATAATTATTGTGACTATTTTACTGTAAGATCTATAATTACATGTAGATAACTATTAAATGATCAAATACCTGGAACAATAATTGCCAACATAATGTGCTCCCTCTTTATTGACATCCATGGAGGAATGTTATTGTTGATGACAAAAACAAGCCAAATAGAGTAAACAGATCTTATCTCTCTAAATGGATTGACATCGTCCACTGCCAATGAAAGCTTGAGATTTTGAGGCTCTCCGATAAAGTGCGGCCACTTTTCCTCTATGTCCTTAAATGTAGAACCATTTGTAGGCATTCGAATAATGTCATCTCGACTCCTGTTGCATGCATGGTAATCCATAAATTGTGCCAAGCTACTACACCTGAAAAATCTTTGCAAATGTGGTATAATAGGGATGTAACGAAGAACCTTGCGAGGCACCTTTTTTGTTATTTGATCTGTTCTATATCTACTCATATGACATTCAGGGCATTCTGTTGTAAATTCATGTTCTTTATGATAAATAATATGATCATTGGGACATGCATCTATTACTTGATACTCCATTCCAATATCTTTCATAGTGACACATAATTCTCGGTATGAGCAAGGGAGAGTATTCGATGGTGGTAACAAAACCTCACCTATCAATCTAGAGAAAAAAATATAAGTTGTTAATATTAGCAATATTTATTTATGGTACATGTTTCACCCTTTAATTACTATAATGACATATATGACATACCTTAGCATACGTGAGATTGTTATATTGGATAAACTATTCATAACCTTCAAGTTCAACAACAATAATACAACAAAGAGAAGAGTTGTTTTGGAGCCTTTGTAAAGGGTCATGGCTTCCTAGTTCTCAAGTAGAGGTATATCATGGATGACATAAATGTCATCCTGATCACCATCATCAGTTGTGCCAGTACCAAATGTGTCTTGGATCAATGTATTAGTACCATCATCTTCAAATGTGTTATCTAGTGCATGATCGTCATCTTCCATGGGATCATAATCTTCAGCTTCAATATTCGCACCTCCACGATCCATATTCGCACCTCCATGGTCCATATCACGTACTGCCCTGGGGAGGTCAACCTATATAAAAATGATGAACACAAATAAACCATGATAATGAGCTCATCATCAAGTGTATTTCATATATATATTAATTGTTAAATAAATATAATGAAACAATTACCAATTGATGATAATCAAACCCCCTTCAATGTGACCATTATCCCGACAATGTCTCTTAGTTGTTTTGATTAGCAATATTCTAGTGTTTATGCCCTTACAAATGTTGCAGGGACAATAACATTTTCCATCGCCTTTTCTTTTGAAGTTAGACCACAATCTATTGATTGTATCCCCATTCTGTTCTTCACTTAGATTGTCTAACATGATCCTTCTTCACTTAGATTATCTATAACCTAATTATATATAGAAATTGAAAAGTTAGTTATGAAATGATGTTTTAGTATAGTATATCGAATTGAAATACTTCTGCTATTATAGTCTTCCACCTCAAACTCTTTCCTATTGTGGCAAGAAAGAAAGATATTCAAATAATATAGTAGTTTGTAAATAAAAATAAAATATCATATGTATTATACACAAAATATATCAGAAGTGCATCAAATTTGACCAAGCACTACTGTCTTGTAGAAGTACACAATTTTGTTTTCAGAAAACTCTAAAAGATTTTATTAGAGAAGGTATATGCACAAGTGAAAAACATGCAGATTTGACCAAGCACTACTGGGAGCTCGACCCAATAACAAAAGGACTTGTGATGATTTTATCACAATAGTAAATTTGTTGTGGCATAATCAAAAAGAGGGTTAAAGGATAGAATATATCTACTTGTGGTGGCATTTTCACATAGAGAAAGGAGATTAGTTCTAAGCTTGAAAATATGCAGAATCTAATGGCTGCTGACAAATGCTCCAAGTCCCTACATGAAGAAGAAAAATAATGGAGGTGGAAATGGAAAGAGGCTAGAAATATTAATTTTCTGTAAGAAAACTCTCAGTTTTTTTAAGTTTATTATCATCTTTCACAATGGATAAAAATGAGCATTTGAACATAGGCTACAATATGAAGCTAATTTTAGAGATTTATCCCAGTGTTCCAAGACATATCATGGTAATTTTTAGATCTGAGTCCAATTTCGTTAGGAATACAGAAAGAACTAACCCATCATATTAATTCCCACACAAAATAACAAAGTCAATAGAACTTATTTGTTGATGCATATATATACATATGCATACATACACACACATATACATACATATGCATACATACACACATAGTAGTCTTTTTTGAATATTGAAAGGAAGCTATTTGTAGCAAACAAGACAATGTGCAATGACATTTAATGGCTCAAAGACAAAAGGGTATCTAGATCTGTCAATTAATAGAAGTATCCCAATCAATAGGGTCCCGTGGAGAAATAGATATGGTAGAAGAAGAGGCTACAATGAATAATGTCATGTACCATAGCTAAAGACAAGAATCAATCATAGGGGTCAGAAAACATTAAAACAATGCATCAATGATTAAGTGACCATGCAAAAATCCTTGAATAACATGAGTCAAAGAAATGGTTTAAAAGGCAAGAAGAGTGGCAATGCGTGAATAACATTGGTGTAGGAGCTACAATGTGCAAATATATTATAGTATTATCATGGAATGTTTTGACAAGTCCATGAAGAATACATTATGAAGAAGCCTAACAATAGTGAATGAAATGTAATGACAGAGACCCAACTATGGACAAAAGTAGAGGGTAGGTATTTGCATGACATTAAGCATGGTAGAGATTCAAAACTTTGAGATTAATAGCATATAATATGGTGAAAGACATTGAAATAAAAATGAAGTGATCATCATTAAGATCAATCCATGATATACAGTAAAAAGGAAATAAAATATAGAAACATATCCCAATGAGTCTAAAAGAAAACAAGATGAAAGTGATACAAATCATAAATTTAAAAATCAATATTTTTTTGTGTATTAAGATGTTGACTATCATAGCTAAATAAATCAATGAAGAAACACTAATAAAAAATGATTAAAACAATATGAATGAGATGTTGTTGAAACAATCATTCTCGACAATGGAAATCACTGATGTTGACCATGATAACAATGCTATAGATATTTTGAGTGGTTCTCTCAAGTTTGTATAGCTTTTATACATATCTTTTCCAATAGTGAGTGAATGAAATACAAAGAGCATTGATTAAAAGTAAAGCACCAAGGGTTCCTTTCAAAGAAAAAGAAAAAGAAACACTGTCATGATTAGATTAGAGGGCATAGCTTCATTCGAGGGTAGATAGATATCAATCCTAAGCTCGTGTGACTAATAAGAATCTATGTCGGTATTGAAAATTCATTCTGGCAAGTCCTTGTCAATCGATCTCGCACCATGGGAATGAAAACTAGCTGCTTCTTGCAGGGGATAGCTTGTCAAAACTGGACGCACCAGAAAGTGAAATCGCTACGAGTAATCAATCATACACAGAACTGTTCATACACATAATGAGGGATCAATGTAGTAGTTTCATGCTTAGACCTTTTAGTTTTTTTTGGATTTTGCTTCCTAAACTATAATAGGGCATCTTCCTATAGTTTCATGGGCATATAAAAATGATAATGCTCTGAGAAACAATATAGATTAGAGGGCCTGGGTTTATAACTAAATACATGAAATGAATGAAGGAAATGAACATCAGGTGAAATGCAATGGACATATCATAATCACTGCAATTATTAACATTCACTACTAAAAAATAAACCCTAATGTCTACAAAACACATACCTTCAAAATGAATCACAGATCAAAGATGAAGAAAGAAGAGCTACAAGACATTACACCCCAGCCAGTTACACTATCTTTGCGCATATCTTTGACCTCAAATTCGCTTCCTCCCGCTCCTTTTCTGATCTCTTTGACATAAAAAAATAAAAATGATTTAGCTGTTTCACTTTTTGTTTTCATGTATAGCCCGCAACTGTCAAATTCCAATGGTCCATTTAAAATCCATCAGAATTTTGACACCATCGGGGACTATTACAAAAAAAAACCCAAATCACAAAAAAAATCATCTGTTGGAAGTTGTCATCGAAATTTGGCCCCAAATGTAGTAGTGTTCATTTGCATTATATGAAGATGTTATATTATTTAATTTCTTTTAGTAGCTTAGTTAACTTACGTAATTCTACATCATGGAACCCTCGAGATTTGTAATCTGTAAATGAGTTGCATTTATGAGTATGTATTGTCTTATGTTATATTTCTTCCGCATTGTTATTCCTTTTCAATTGTAACTCGTTAAAAAAATTGTTTTGCAAACTTAGTAACATGTTTTAGGTTAATCTCTCTTGGGTTCCTTGGCGGGGCATTACAATTTTTCTAAATATATAACAGCTCAGTGTTGCTTTGATCATAGATACACCTCTTTCTGACAAACATTGCAAACTATCTAATACATTTTTCTATTTCTATTACTCCATCTCATAGTTTACATTTCTTTTCCAATACTTGCTTTACTTTACAGTTTTGCATTTCTTCATAACTGTAGTTCTCTATTTTAGATTTTTGCATTGTACTTCTACATTGCTTGGATTTTCCTGTTCTATTTTTTTAATGTACATTTAACTGTTATTAGTAAAATAAAATGCCAAACATAGTGAATTTTGATTTCTAATTTTTTTTTGAAGAGACATAAAGGAGAGAGGAAAACAACATTTGTATAGGCAAACTAACAACATTTATTACCAAAATAGACTTTGCATACACCTGCATGAGCTGCTCGACTGGGTGTGCAACAACGAGGAGTTGTGTGAATGCTACAAATGCCCCAAAAGGGTTATGATTTCACAAAAAATATGCATCTAAACACTAGCAAAAATAGAAGTACATATCAAACACAGAGTGCTTGTCCACCATACCTTAATCCCATGAAGCCGATGGGTATGTAGGTAGCCTGGAATGTCATCAAAGCTTCCAATGTCCAGGTGTGTTGGACATAGAAGAAGATTTTAACAATTACAAACCCACATACTCCACATCTACAACCTCTTCTTTGCAAATGCCACACTCCAACAACTGTAACTCACTAATTGTTGCTCTTCCGGACCTCTTCTTGCCTCTTTTTCCACATATGTACATAGCTATTTTTCATCTCTTTTCCTTCTTTAGGTTCTTCCCTAAGAGATTTTATTTGTGGCTTTGTATTTCTTATTTATATATTTCTATGCCATTAACTAATAATGACGATTAGCTTTTTTTTGCAGGGTTCATTCCTTCTTGTCGTGCTTTCCATCGTGTAAGCTTCTTCCCTGTTCTTTACGTTATTTCCTTGTACTTACCAAACGATTTGTAATTTCAATTGTATAGGTTCTTGCCAACACACCATGTTAAACTGCTTTGGTAACATGTTATACTACTCTCGTGCCTTTCTCATTCTATTAGGATATTAAACTACTTTGGTAAGATGTTATACTATTCTCACGACTTTCTCCTTTTATTGTGATGTTATGAATATTTGCAATTTGTGTCAGTCACACGCATTATTTTGTTTACTTCTCTAAACCTCATTTTTAAAATGTACTTCTTTGCAAATGACACTCATTGCCAGCTCAAAGTCTCTAATTTCTTGTTGTTGAATATGATGTGGTTGCTACTGTAACCTTCATAGTTGAGATTGTTGAAGGAATCACATTGTGCATTCCACTTCCCACATACATCACAATATTCACCTCTTTAGATGGGTAGCTTACATGGAAGGCTTCTTTCAAAAGAGCAACTTTGGTTTTGATAATAGTAACATAATATGTAGTTATAACATGACCTTCTTTTTTGTATCATGTAACTCAACTTCAGCACTATTAACTCTTAACATAATGCATCAACGATGTATGTAATTTTATCTAAAAGCGAAAACGTATACATTGTATATTGCACAATATAGGAATGTCAGTTTTGGTCTTCCATCTTTGCACGAGGTCATTTTTTTGAAAGCAAATGTGATGTAAAGAGCCTTATTTATAATTAATAAAAAAAATGCACTTCTTCATTTCTCTATGCATAACAATATCATTTTTCAAAAACTTCTATACTAAAACTATCTATTCTGTGTTTTTAAATTGTTGCAGATTATAAATTACATTCTAATATTACTAGTTCTATTTCTAAATGTCATCTATAACACTTTTTATTCCATATCATATATCATGGCTATGGTTATGACAATAGATCATGACTATGGTTATGACAATAGATCATGCAAACACATGCATAATTGATTCTAGACAAGAAAGACAAAAGAAGTGACCTCAAATTTGAGTTTAGAAAGGTTGAGTTTATTCCCATAGAAGCAAAAACACAACCATAAACTAGACCTAAGATTAGACATTCAAAATGGACAACATAGATTTTTTTATTTTTATATTAAAGTAATAAATACAAATACATTGACCTAAAAGTGACATACTTAAATTCACATGATATTTTTTACAAATAAAAATGAAATGAAACTTAAAAAATAGTCAAAACAATTATCTCAAAATAAAAACGAAACTGAATCACAATAAAAATTTTAACAATCACACTCGCATTTAAGCTTTAAAAGTTAAAATGCCAATTTTTTTCCTACTCCAATGACGTAAACAAATTTTTTTTTACTTTGAGTTTAATCAATTCGAACCAAATTTTCTTAACCCGAAAGGTACTGAAAGCCTACGTATACATCGTCCATGGAATAATCAAATTTGAACCAGACGTGCTTAACCCGAAAGAATCTGAAAGGCTACGTACCTTGACCCCACGGACTAATCAATTCGAGCCAGATGTTAACCCGGAAGAAACTGAAAGGCTACCTACGTCATGGTCGACGAACACAGATTCGCGAGACATGCCGATTTTCCTGACTGGCCCTTTCATTGCAGATTTTAATGCAAATTCATTGAATCTTCCGTCAAATCCATCAAACCTTTGCAGAAACTGTGACAAATCTGCTGCGTCTTAATAAATTTCTCGTGGAATGCAGGTGACTTGTCAATTCGCGAAAATGGAGTATAATGATCCGTCATGATTTTTAACACGGCACTCCATTTCAACAGTCCAAATATCGTCCTTGGTGTCCATGAATGAAAGGATTTTAATAAGTTGGACCCGTCAGTCGACAGCTAGCCTAATCTAATTGTAGCCCTTTGACTTGTCCTCTCATTGCAGATTTTAATGCAAATTCATTGAATCTTCCGTCAAATCCAGCAAACCTTTGCAGAAACTGTGACAAATCTGCTGCGTCTTAATAAATTTCTCGTGGAATGCAGGTGACTTGTCAATTCGCGAAAATGGAGTATAATGATCCATCATGATTTTTAACACGGCACTCCATTTCAACAGTCCAAACATCGTCCTTGGTGTCCATGAATGAAAGGATTTTAATAAGTTGGACCCGTCAGTCGACAGCTAGCCTAATCTAATTGTAGCCCTTTGACTAGTTCTTATTTTTTCCGATGGATTTTGATGATCAAGTTTGCGGTCTTGTCCAACTGCTTTTCTTCGAAGATGTGACTCATATTGTTGTTGTCTAACATCTCTGAGTATTCAGCTCTGATGTCGCTATATGTCGGACATTCCATGACGAAGTGACGTTCTGTCTCAATGGCTCTCATGTCACAGAATAGGCAGGTCCTATTTTCCCATTCTTCTTTTGGTACTTTCCATCTAACTGTCTCGCATCTCAGCTGGTGAGAGCTAGTTCTAAGCTAGGCTATTAGCATTTTGGCTTTCTCCTTAATAGCCGCTCCAAAATATGTTTTTTCCTCGTGGCAAGTGTTGAGGTTAAATTCCTTAATATAGTATGATTTTTTCCTCCCCATGTGCCTTGTCCACATGATGTTACAGAATCTTTCATGAACAAGCTTCTTAATTTCTTCGGTACCATTCGGGCAGCGGTGGATGTTGATGTCCCATTTTTGCATCCATTTGTTGTTTTGCTTCATCCATATGTTTTTCTCCTATCAAGCCTTTCTTCAGTGACAAGCCTAGGCCAACGATGACTTCCCATTTTCTGAGTTTTCTTTAAGTAGCATATCAGCCGGACCAATGCAACCGCTTCCAGGGGAAAGGTACCCACTTCCGCCAATAGGATCTCAGAAGAGCCGTGGCTTTGATTTCAAGGCTGCTGATGATAAGGTGTTTTTGTATTCTTTCTATTTGTTTCCATTTCTGATCCAACAAGTTGTTATCCCAAATTTCGCATCTGTACAAAACCATAGGGGTGACAAGTAGCCCAAATAACATTTTCTTTGTCTTCCAGTCCCAGAGTTCTGCTTGTCTACACTTGTTCTGTAAAGAATACAACACCTTCCAACCCCCCTGAATTATTTTAGATTTGCATGTTTCCCAGCTGAGTTTGTTTTGGAAGTCTATCCCCAAGTATTTGTATTCACACACAATCTCTAGAGGTTTGCCTTCAAAGAGAAAAGTGTCCGGGGGCCCCTTGTTTCTCTTTAATGAGAAGATCATGACTTTGGTTTTGCTGGTATTAACTTTCATATCCACCTCCCGACAAAAGCTTTCCAATGTCTTCAAGTGTTCTCTCAAACCATTAGATGTATTGGCTATAATGATGAGATCATCCGCATATAATAATAGTCTTATCACATAACTAGCCAGTTGCACCCCCTCCCCACTAGCATTATTTAACCATGTTTCTAGCTTGTCAATGTAAAGCCCAAACAAGGTAGGAGATAGCAGGCACCCTTGTATGACCCCTATGTCATTGCTAAAGCACTCCGATAACCCTTCTGCAGTTCTGATTTTGGCCTTAACTTGTTCATATAGTATGTGAACAGCAACCCTTAGCTCCATAGGAATTCCCAGCTCCTAAATTCTTTTCCAAAGTTTGTGTCGGGGTACCGTGTCAAATGTTTTTTTGAAGTCCACGAAACAACAAAAACCCTGTTCCCCCGGAGTGTCCCATATTTTCTCAACTAAGTATCTAAGAGTTGCTCCGTGATTAATGGTGGAGTGTTTCAGTGTAAAACCTGCTTGTCCCTTTTCTCTTTTCTCCTCTGTTTCAGCCCATTTACTGATTTTTCGTTCTACCATGCTTCCAAATAACTTGTCGAGAAGGGGATTGATCATGATGGTCCGATAGTTAGAGGGGTTGTTTGTGTCTCCGCTTTTGAAGATCGGAACCACCACACTAGTCGTCTAGTTTTTAGAGAAACCTTCCTCATTGGTATTGTTAAAGATACGGTTGATATGAGGTGTAAGCAAATCAATACCCCATTTCAAGTATTCAGCTTGGAGCCCATCAAATATCCCGCGCTTTACCTGCAACTAACCTCCTTATGCCTTGAATGATATCATCACTGTTGAATAGCTCCCCTGTGTGTTTAGTTATCAGAGTAGCATGTTCTCCTAGCTTGCGCTCATACGGTGCTTTGGCATATTCCAGCCATTAAGTACTAGTTATGTTGTTCTCTATTTGCTTCTTTTTATTTCTGAGTTCATTCCAAAACTTCTTAGGGTTGTTTTTCCCTAGATTAATCAGCTCAAGTCTTCTCAAGCTCACATATTGCTCCTTCTTATGTCTTAACAACTTATTATACTCCTTAATTTTTTCATTATCCTTTTGTCCTCTTATGTTGCTTTTTGCCCTCTTGCATTCGTCATCGAACCACGGGTTAGCCGAGAAAGTGTTTTTATTGCCTCTTTTGGGTTTAGATTTTTTACAATCCTCGAGTGCCTTGTTGATGATAGAGACGAGGTTATCTTTGTCCACATGGTGCTGTTTGACAACGTTTGAGTTCCTTTGCTGATTGTTAGATATCATACTAAGAGAGTTTCTAAAAATTTCCTAATTTTCATGTGTCATTAGGATCTTGCCAGTTAGAGGACCTTTTCTTTCCTTATGTATTTGTTGACCATAGAAATTGTGTAGAATACCTAGCAGGAGAAGAAATGGGAGATGTGGAAAGAAACGAGATCCTACCTACTTCTGGGAAAACTGAGACAATCCAACTTATTTTGTTGAATAAGTGAAAACATGGTATTTGTAGTGGTTGAATTCAAATACGGACAGCTCAGTAAAAATCCAGCAAACCTTGTGGAAGCTCTAACAAATTTACTGCCTGTTAATAAATTTCGTGTGTGATGCGAGTGTCTTGTCTTTTCATGAACTTGAAATGTAGTGATTTATCATGAATTTGGAAATTGTGTGGAATATAGTGATCTTTCATGAGTTTTCACATGGCAGTCTATTTCACCTGTCAAATTATCGTCCTTGGCGATTGGGGTTGAATAGGTACCAAGAAAAAACTGGCAAATGTGAAAAGAAACGAGCTTCTTGGAAAAAACTGAACATTTTGATAATTAGAAACGAGCTTCTACGAAAAAATGAACATTATGATAGCAAGACGATTGAACGGATCCAGTCCGTTCATCGTTTCTTACCTTTTTATCCCGTTCTATGGAAGTTTCGTTGGTTTCGCTCTTACAACGCTGTGAGGGAATGCATCCCGTGCTCCCACCCAATGAAATACTGTAAGTGCCGCACGCAATTTGCTCAGCCTTCAAATATTTAACACAATTCAACTGGATTCGTACATAGTACGTTATAATGAAGTGTTATTTATTATTTAGTTCATAACAACTTAAAAACTCTCCCTACCATCAGTTCTTGTTCTAACTCTATAGTTTGTATAAAATAATATTGAATTGGTCTTTTAGTAATGAAGTTCTAACATTCTTTTAGTACAGTTATTATCAAAGGTAAAGTCTAAAATTTAATATCTTTTCAAATCAATTTTATTGGTATATTATATATTATTTCAAATGCTCACATTAATGTTTTCTTTGATTAAACAAGGACGCATAGCGTCTAGTTCCTGCCTAAGTCCTAAAGATTAAGCCTTACGAGATTTGGCTTGATGAACATTAAATATTAAATAGTAAATATAATCATTAATTATAGATAAACATTAAA
>MU227379.1:627585-665682 GCA_018584345.1 Thuja plicata | reverse complement strand
AATATATTAAAACTATATCAATGAAAAAGGTGTTGAAAAATACAATGTTCTAATTGGGCAATTAATAAAAACAGTAGCATTGCAATGAATGCTATAATATCCTGCCTGTCGGCAGGAACTAATAATACAATTGTAATGTGAAAAACTATTGATTAATCTAATGTTCTTGCAAATTATAATAAAAAATAGGTATTAATATTATTCATATTAATGATACATTTTTATTATTAAAATCTACTATAATTACAATATTTCAATTGTATAATGTAGGTAATAAGTGATAATATTTAATAATATTTAAAATATTAAAATATTGATAATATTTTATTTAAAGCACAATTAAATTTTATACTAATTATTAATTTGTTAAGATTGTTTTTTTTCTTTTTTTCTCTGTTATAATTAAGAGCAACTCAAGGCCACAAAACTCATATTAATATCCAAACAAAGTTACTTAGGTTTGTATACATTCACTAGTTCAGATTTACTAGCAAAAAATATGAGAACTTCCTTTGTCTTCTTCGCTTAACTCTCTTATTAAGCATTACATGAAAGAACATAAGCCCTGTCATGCAACCAAAAAGATCTACTTGTGGTTGTATCGACTATTCGGTAATTGTTAATACTTACTCTCTCTCTCTCTCTCTCTCTCTCTCTCTCTCTGATACTCCATTAGATCCCTATGTTGACATTATACCTTTTTCATAATTTTTCATTGTTTGCATGTATTATTTATTTAATATTTATATATCTATTTTATTAACACATTTCAATAATTAAAGTTTAATACATATTAAATATTTAGATTATATTTATATTAGCCATATTTAATTATCTTTTTTAAATGTTTCTTTCTTTAAATTAATTTGAATCTATTTTTGGCAAACAAGAACATGAACATAAACCTTGTGGCATGGTTCTACACAATAAGATAAAACATCAAGCTCACATCAATAGACACATATGTGAAGGGTAGAACAAGAAATGATAGCTTTAATTTTGAATCAAATAGTTAATCTCTAGGAAATTAAAATACATTCACATTTTGACAACATATTTAATCTATATTCTATGGAGATACATTTTTTACCCTCAAAACCATATCCCTATTTGCAATGGCATTTTGAGAATAGTGGGATGGCAAGAGATGTCCTTGAAAGTCCCCCAAAATATTCAAAATTTCAATAAAAATAAAAAGCAAACTAAAATTGGGATTTTTAAGACATTTGTTGACCATCATGGGGATGGAAAAGTATCATCGATGGTAAGGAAATTTTTTTATAATTTAAAAAAAATTACAGAATGACATTAAAAGATTATTGTTTTAAAATTTCTTTATGAATTTGAAATTGAGGAACTTATATAATTGCTGACTTTTATATACATTTTTTTAAACTTATATCATTAATTATTAATTTGAATCATAATATATTTATTTTTGTAATTACTACTATCGTTGTTTTTTTATATTAACAAGAAACAAAACAAGCGTGTTGTCATTTAGAAATCTACTGCTCAAATGCATTACAAACAACAAGTTAACAACACATACACAAAAAATCAACATTAAAAACTACTATTAGAGAAAAGCAACGTATTGAAGGCAACGACTAACATGACATAGTCCAATAGCATATTCATAGCTAAATCAAACAACAAACAGAGTAAATTAAATGTTTATCTTGGAACCGAAGTCTAGTAAGATAGTAGCAATGCCTAAAAATCTAAAAAGTAATAAGATGTCCATATTACTTGTAACACCCCAAAATTAGCATCTTGCAACCACAACCAATTTTGTTGCATTTATCAATCATCTGAATCATCAAAGTCCTATTGTGTCAACATGACTGAGGCCGATATCAAGTATCTCAGTCGCAAAATTAAAAGAAGAAAGAATAGGCGCTCTGATGGTGAAAACAACATTGCACGGCAGTATCAGAGCCTAAAAAAGTAATAACAAAGGACGTATCTGAGGGTGAAAACCTCTCTGAGGTGCCTGAGGATGGGATAATTGATATGCTTCCAAGTCATTTTCAGGAATGGTCATCTATGTTAATTTAACCAACTCAACCAGTAAACTTGGGTACATAAGCAGAACCTCAGATCATTCATTTGGCACAATCATTATTTGAGGAAGAAAGAGAGGAATTCATTGCCTTCTTCCAGAGCAAAAAGATTAATTTTGCATGGAAATATTCTGACATGCCAAGATTAGATCCTAATCTGATCATGCATCACTTGTCCATTGCACCAGGTGTCAAGCCTGTCAAACAAAAGCTTTGGAATATGCATCCACACGTGGCATTGCTTGTCAAAGTGGAATTGGAAAAACTTATTAAGGTTGTATTTATCAGAGCCATTGACTATGTGGAGTGGATTTCCAACATTGTTCTAGTATCTAAACATGATAAATGCATCAGAGTTTGCACAGATTTCTGAGACTTGAACAAAGCATGTCCTAAAGATGACTTTTTGTTGCCCAACATTGACACGATTATAGACATGACAACAGGTTATGAATGTACTCAGTGATGGATGGTTTCTATGGCTACAACCAGATAAAAACCACACCAGAAGATCAAGAGAAAACTGCTTTCACCTGCACATGGGGCACTTTCTATTGGAACGTCATGCCTTTTGAACTCAAGAATGTTGGTGCTACATATGAGGGGTTTGTCACCACTATATTCTACAACATATTAAGCTTCGTTCTGGAGATGACTCTAAAACTCGATCTAGCTGGTATCTAGGCAATCTAACCTAGATATTGGGGGACTAAGCTTCATTCTAAGGATAATCCTAAAATCTCTACTGACTATCTTTTAAATGGATAGGGATTGGTGAAATCTAACCCTGACTCCTGAAGATTGTGCCTTGTTCTGGGGACAGTCTTTTGAAAGGTGGAAAACTATTAGGTATTTGAGAAATCTAACTCAAATCCCTGAGAGTTATGCTTCCATCTAGAGATGGCTCTCGAAATCTCATTGCTAGGTATCGGGGCAATCTAACTCAGATTCCTGAGAGTCAAGCTTCATTCTGGAGATGACCCTTGAAAACTCTACTTGACCGGTGTCTTGGCAATCTAACCTAGACTTTAGAGAGTTAAGATCTATTCTGGAGATAGCTCTAAAACCCTCATTAATTGATCTTTGTGTCATCAATTCTTGAAATCAATTTCAAACTATTCTTATATGCTTCAAACATCAGACTATTCTTTGAATCAATGCACTATTTGCACATCAATCCAAAGAGGGGAAAAATGTAACACCCCAAAATTGGCATCTTACAACCACAACCAATTTTGTTGCATTTATCAATCGTTTGAATCATCAAAGTCCTATTGTACTAGGCAATTCTGAGTTTCGACTGACTCTACTTGACTTAAGTATCAAATGCAGGAAATCCTAAATCTGCATCAATCACATACTATATTTAATTCCTAAATATCAATTATATTTGGCTAAACAAACCTATGATCGAATTAATTTAATTATAAAGTCCTAGCACTTTAATTAAATTAAATTCACCCTTTTTAGCTAAAATACATAAAAAGGAATTAAATAATATTTGATTATTAAATAAATATCCTCATTTCAATAATTGAATTTAATTATTTAAATAATTGATAAAGTGCATTTATGAGGTCATATTTCATTTATTTAATCAAATAGGCTCTCCAAAATCTTCACTTTAGTTCAGAAATGGAAAATTTGAGTTGTTAGAGATTCAAAAGTGCAACAAATCAGTTAATTGCCTCATTCACACAAAAAGACAACAGTTCACTATTTCTCTCAAAGGAAACTTGCTAATCTGAACTGGATTTTGAGGTGTTAACGGTTTCTCTCAAAGGAAACTTGTCATTTTAACAAGACTCTCATTCTATAAAAGAACTCTCTTGTTCTCATTCAAAAAAAGGAGAATGCATTGTTAGAATATCGAATCGCTACTGAATTGTTAACTCACATTTATGCATTCAAAAACTCTCATTATTCTTAGCTTTCATTTGCAATAGATTAAGATCATTTCTAGATTAATCATGTCTAGTTTAGCTTCTTTCAAGAATTCTTAGATCAATCTCATTTTCTGTCTTAATATTGCAGACTTATTTCTTAGATTAATCTCATTTTCTAGCTTAATATTGCACACTCATTTCTTAGTTTAATCTCATTTTCTAGCTTAATCTCATGCTTATTTCTTAGATTAATCTTGCAATCATTCATTCTTAGATTAATTTGGCATTTACATTCCTAGATTAAATCCTCTGTTCTTAGACTGGTCTCAGTTGTTAGACTCTCAGATTCTGAGAGCTACTCAAAACCCTGTCTAGATAGGAGGCAACAAGTTGACTCATTCGGGCATGCAGGATGAATAGATCTATATTTATTGTTATGTGTGACTGATGAACAATGACCATGCTGAAGTGTATGGCTAAGTTAGAGGCCCATATTTAGCGTATACATTACTATTATCATTGTTGTCACTAATGTAATGACTTTATTGAACTATTATAATTTTGTCATCATATATTTATTAATGCTATACTATTGCCACTATCTTAATTTTGATGTCATGTTAATTAGTATTAGTTAATAAAGTATAAACATCTCTCTCTCTCTCTCTCTCTCTCTCTCTCTCTCTCTCTCTCTCTCTCTCTCTCTCNATATATCTCTCTCTCTCTCTCTCTCTCTCTCTCTCTCTCTCTCTCTCTCTCTCTCTCTCTCTCTCTCTCTCTCTCTGCGCGTGCGCGCGCGCGCGCACGCGCATATGTGTGTGTGTGTGTGTGTGTGCGCGAGCGCATGCACACATATACATATATATACATTTACACACACATATATGTACACACACACACACACACACACATATATATATATCATAAGTTTGAAGTTATGCAATCAACCTTATTTCTATGCCATTTAGCTAGTGATATCCATTTAATTCAATTTGTTGGTGTACACATTATTTATTATCCTCATTATATGTACTTTTCATTCTTTTTATCTTTCTTAGTTATTGCCTAGCAATATATTGGATACACCTATATAAACTCTACAAAATATATTAGCTCTAATGAAGGAACTAATAATGGTAATCTTACATAATCAAATTAAATTGAACATGAAACAAATTTAAGAGAAAATAATAAAATAATTAAAGACATGACAAGTTTTACCCTAGAGAACAAGAATTTCTGGAAACAAAATCTAGCAAAAGTGAGGCAAGTGGCCCCCCTTTTCTATAATGCCTCACAGAGGAACCCTTGGAACCTAGGGTCAAATAAGTAGTTAACAATTTTTTTTTAAGTAACGATATACATCATACATACAAGTGTAACTAATAACCATAATGCGTAAGCAAATATATAATATACTCGAAGTAAACCACAATCATCACATAATAACGCACAAGTGAGAGACTCAAACGTACTTTCAAGGGTTCCAAGACATACCAAACACTTAGTGAGAATATACAAATACGTTCAAGCTACCTCATGAAAGTTTGGACCGAGTCCATGAACCTCACAGAATAAGGTCGGACCAACGTCAATGATCGCCAATCAGGGAGACAAGTTCATCATCAGTGCAATCCTATTCAAGTTTCATTTTCAGCCCAAATAAAAAGTGATCAAAACATCACTATAATGAAACAAAAAGTGAGATTTGAATACATGAAAACAATCACAAAAATATGGAGAAATCAAACATGAAATTCATTTTTGCGCAGACCCAAGGGAACTAGGGATAACTTTAAGAAACCCCTCCCGCTTAAAGGTGTAAAATACTGGCGATTCCTATAGTATTTTGGGGGGAAGGGGGGAATTAATATTATTGGCAATTTTTTTTTTAATTTGAAGGGAAAAAATAGTAGTTTGCACTGGTGGTTTTTTTTCAATTGTATGAAAATTCTATAAAATCCTGGCGAATCTTTTATTTTTGAAGAAAATCGCGGCCACAGAAATACATACCTTGAAACCATCATTTCACCATTATTTTAATATGGAGCCTAATCAATTATCAAATTTGAAGGTTAAATTTTCCCCACTTTATCGGTGCAATTTCCCCTATTTTTTATAATTGTTGGATGATCCTAGACCAATGACATCAATTCTAATTCGGGCTAACTTTTAAAGGATAAAAAGTTCCACAAAAGTCTCCAAAATAGAGACATGTTTCCATTGTCAATTCTATTTCAGGCTAAAGTTATAAAGGACAAAGAGTTATATAGAAAGTCTCCAGATTAGAGACACCACATGCATTGTCAAATCTATTTAGGGCCAAAGTTTTAGAGGACAAAATATTACATGCAAAGTATTTGGAATAGAAACACATGTCAAATATCTATAGTTAACCCATTCCCTAACCTAAAATATTGACCACATATTGGCGAATATGGTCGTCAATTAAGACACACTTCTGAAATTCCAAGAAAAAATATTTAATTTACTGTATCCAAAAATATGATTTGATTGGCGATATCTTGATAGAAACAAAGATAATTACATAAATTTATGGGTGATTAGCCTAGGTATTCAACCCAATATTTAGAAAATCCTAGCGACATGACCGTCCTGATATACAGTTTTTATTCGCCAAATTCCAGATCGTTGATGTGAGACATTCGCCACTAAAATAATCCCTGAAGGGGACACCTCTTTGTTTTAAATGCATAGAAGTTATCTCAAAACAAATGTGCAAGAGAAGGTTTTGGAAGTGCCAAGCTTGAATAGATGTGTAGGAATAGTATAATATGTGTAGGAATAATAGATGTGCAGGTTTGAGGGACATATGCACAGAATTGAGGGACATATGCGCAAAAAAAATAAATAGATGTGCAGGTTTCTTGTAGAGGTCTAAAACTAAAAATAAAATAGTGTCAGCTCTAATGGATAGCTAAAATGAGTACCACTCCACATCAATGAGTACCATAATGCACAATTTGAGGTTGTATACACTCGATACCATGGATAACATCAATATATGATTGATCTATGGATCTAATACAACTATAATCATAAATCATGAAAATGACAAGGGATAGAAAGGAGCACATCATGCTCAAAAATTTGTCACTATAAGAATTCTTCCATATGTACAATGTTCCCTAATGGTGGTAAAGTGAAACGCCATCCTACCATGTGGAACCCTCAAGCACACCTCACCTTTCTCACAGAGATATTAACCCGACCACAAACACAAGGTAAGAACAAACACCAAGAAGGGATAACACACACCAAGAAGATCCATAAACTCAAAGGATGGTACAAAGATCCTGATGCAATCACATGAATGCAGATAACATAATGCAAGTAGGTCAAAGTCACTACTCAGAACTAGATTGGGTATAGATCAAGATTCAGTAATGGAGTGTCAGCGCATAGCTTGTAGAAGCTGGTGTGGTCACGAGTGTTCCTTCTCTCATCAAGGAAGTTCAACTAGGTTAGCTTAACATATGTTGATAGAATCATGCCAAACATGGCAACATATAGAATCTGGATGACATGCAAAATGATGCACCCACATAAAATTCCAAAAATCAAACTTGAAGCCAAGCTATGAATTAAAACCTATTTGTCCTTACGGTCCAACTAACCCAAAAATCTAATAAAATTCTAAATTTGACAATGTGGGAGAAAATAGACAGCTTCACAGAAGAAATTTTCAAATAAAATATCTCACATTATGAACAAACCCAATCAGGTGATAAAAATATAAAGGAAAGTGGAGAAAACACTAATTACCACCCCACGAAACAAATGCAAACATTAATCAACTAGAACATATGATAAATGGGTAAAATACGAGAAGCCCTACCCATCACCAAGTTGTAGACACATAAATAGGTAGAAGAAAATAAACTCTATGTAGAATTATGAATTAATCCATAGGAATTAGAGCAATTGTTGCATGGTTATAACGAGTCACTACCCATGAAGATCCCACGCACCAATCAAACCCAACAAGCAAATAAATAAATTTATCCAAAGAAAATTGAAGCAAATTCTCAATTCACCAAAATGCCAAGTGAGGAAAAAGAGTTGTTTCCTCCAATATAAGTCACTTTTTGCCAAAAGGCTAAAAGGACTTAAATTAAATCACTTAAAAAAAAATTAAATTAAATTAAATCAATTCCAAATAAATGGAGTTCAACTATGAAAAATTAGCCGGTAAATTAAATTAAATCCCCAAAACTATTTAATTCTAACTCGACCACGATAACAATAGGAACTCTAAATGCATAGACACATAAGTGGTCTATCACAAATGCATATGAAATCTAGATTTACAACACCAATCGGAGGGATAATATAATAATCATAGATACATCACCTATATAGGTACAATATTGGATCAATAATGAATGGTTGGTGAAACTATCTCATGTGCCACTACTGGGCATAAAGACATGCTCAAATCCTATACCTCAAACATAATGATGTTTGGTACCCAATCACTGAAACACACAAACATACAGGATAGCTTCTCACAGTATAAATAGTTGAAGAACATATAATAATGGAATTGCCTAATGAAACATTGATGCTCTAGTGATGCGATTAGACATGTAGAATGTCACAAAACTAGTTGTTCCATTTTCTAATCCCCAATGTACATATCATTTAAATAAACATTGTATTTACATTAAATATTTCATTTAAATATAAAGAATTAAAATAATCATTTACAATAATATGAGTATATATATAAGTGAAATTCGACAATGAAACATCCAACAACATATACAACAAAATATAGCTAGAATTAGATATAATCATCACACTATGTAAATCTAATGTTCTTGAATGCAAAATACACCAAATATCATCATAAAGCATCATGTCACATCTACAAAAAATAACAAGAGTCTATCTTGAATCATAATAACATAGAAAAGAATGCAAACACGAGAGGCACTACATCCTCTCTCTAGGCATAGGCTTACTCCTAGAAGTCTACAAAAAGATAGGGGTACAAAAATCTCAACTGTGAAACATCCTCCCAAGTAACTGAAGTCTCATCATTTGGGTCCCGTTGGACCCTTACCTTTTTGGTGTCTCAACCCCTAAGGTTCAGCCTCTGATGATGAAGAATGTGGATGGGCTCCATATAAATCTTCTCATCCTCTACCTATGAAGCACCCCAATCAAGAACATGGATCACCTCGGGAATGTAGTTTCTCAACACAGAAACATGAAAACATCATGGCTGCATAATATGCTATGTGGAAATTCCAAGTGATAAACAAAAAGACCAATCCTCTCAAGAATCTCAAATGGTCCAACAAAATGCGACACTATCTTAGAGACTTTCCCATAATGGATGGGGATCTTCTATGACTGAACTCACAAAAACACATAGTCACCCACCGAGAAGTGACAATCCACAATATGGACATCAACATATTTCTTATGTTGATCCTAAGTAGTAACCAAATTGTTTCTAATATGAACTAATAGATACTCCATATCCTAAAGCATCTCAAGACCCAAAACTACATGATCCTCCAAATGATCCTATTGAGCATTGTTTTTGCACAAAGCAACAATTTGGAATAAGCGACGCAAATTCCCCTCTTGAAATAATAATGAAGTTATTCCCAAGGTTCTCTGTGGTCATGGTACAACCGCTTGGATATCTCAATTGAAGATAAATGCGAATGTTCACAAGGAGGGATTTTCTTTTATGATTCAAACTCAGGCTGCAAAACAAACTTTAACACTTTTTGTATTTTTTCAATTTTCAATGTATGCAATTACCTAATAATGAAAATCAAATTTTAAAACTTACATGATGAATTCCTATCTTAACCAATTTCCAAAAAAATTATCAAAAGATTGAGTAACATGAATTATAAGAAAATTTGTTGGAAATGAAATCTTAACGAACATAAACCATCATTGAATCACTCTTGTGAATTAAGAGATGAAAAGATAGAAACCCACAAAGCATGAATCATATAAACTCACACTTCATGTTAAGAAGATGTAATATTTTTGGTGTAGGGGCACCCAAAGACATGAAGAAACCTTGGAGGAAGGGTGGGAACACCTATGGGTCTAATAGAATCAATTATGACATGTTAAAGCCAATAATGGCCTTTGGTGGTAATCCATTTGATATAAGTGTTAAATATCCTAATGGTCCTAATAGGACCATAGGACCAAAATTATTTGTAAGGGGGACAATAGTGCATATATTGGATTTAAATAGTTAGGAGGGTCCTATATGGGGTGATTAGATCCTAGGATGAAGTTAGACACAATTTTGATAAGTTAAGAAACAAATAAAACAATTAAACATTTAATATAAAATTGAAATATTCAAACACCAATTGCTAACTACCAATTTGGAGGGAAAAGCCAAAACTGGTTGTAATTAGTGTTTGTTAAGGATCCAACCGATTGAAAATGGTTGGAGAAGTTGTAAAACATCCTATATAGCCTAGATGTGGCATAAGGATGAAAAATAGTATGGAGGATAATGAAAGTGTACGAATTGTACTGAGAAATGCAATAAAATCACTGAGTTTTGTAAACTTTTCATGGCAGTTTGAATTATTTTTTATTTAAAATATATTTATAATGTTTGAGGGATACTAATAAACATACATAGAAGTAAAACATATGTTTTGATATTTTTTTTCATACTGGTTATTCATTTAAATTGCTGACAGTCACAAGGAATTGTATTTGTTTAGCAATTTTGAGTGTTTGTATGGCTTAATTGTCATTCCATGAATGTTTTCTAAATTTTTATCATAGTTTTGTCAATATTTTAACTTTTAGAATATAAATATAACGATATAATGCATAGGAAGTGAAGGATTGTTGGTGATCATCAAGAAATTGTGTTGAAAGAGCACTAAATCCATGGCTGAAGTGTAGCATCAGAGGTTCTGTCCAAACGAAGGCACTATTTTATGTGGGATTCCATTAGGATATGTCAAAATAATGGTGAATCAACCATTTTTGGGTTGAGAAAGTGCTTGGAGGGTCAACATTGAGGAGGCCCTAGTTTTAGGGGTTTTAAGGAGAAAATTGGGGCTTTTGTGTCTAGAGTGACCATACGGTCGAATTGGTTGCATATTCCTCTAATTGGAGTCATTTTATAACTCTATTAAAGAGGCCAAGGTAAGGGTATCAAGGGGCCTAGTAGTTTCTTTGCAAAAGTAGGGTAATTAGCCCTCACATCTAGTCATTCTTGTTCAGTATGGTAAGAGGGTTCAAAAAAACCTATGTTAAGGTTTTAGTATGTTATGTAAGAACTTAATGGGTGTCTGAAACCCTATTTTATTTTTTGGGTTGTTTGGGAAGTTTGTACAAAAATTCTAAAAAATAGTTGTTGCAGGGCTACAAGGGATATAAGCATGTTTATGACAGTTTTGGGGTTGGACCATAAGTTTGCATTTTGGAACTTTGCAAGTGATTTCATTTGGTTGGTAGAAGTGTAAAAAGAACCTAAAGGCCATTGTAGGTCATTGGGAGAGTGGTTTTCTTGGTTTACCACATTGGAGTCATTGGGTACATTGTAAATTATTCCTTTCCAAGTGCATTTTGACAAGATTGACAAAGTACCATTGAAGTCCCACCATTTATCTGAATCACTTTTGAAGAAACGTTACCTAGATCCAAGATTTTTTGAAATCTATCAAATCATGAAGCCACCAAATGTACAAACACACGAGACAAATTTACCCTTAAACCAATAAAATAAATCTTTCCAATCGTTCATCACAACAAGATGAGACAATAATGATAAACTACAGACTAATTGATCACAGATACATTCACAATAAAATGCAATTGGCTCTCTGAAATAAATGAACAAGCATGCACATACTCATCAATTTTGCATAGATAGTAGAATAATCACACCATGAATGAAGCACCAACAACATATAGCTTTATTGTATAAAAAATCTGACTACTAATTACATCTCTGTAATGAACTTATATAGTGCTTCAACTTGGGAATTAAGAAACTCATAGCTAGGGCTTCATCTACTCAAAACATGGAGCAATAAAATAAAATATATTGTTTAAAAAATAAAAACTACTCCTAAACTGATTTCTAACAAGTTTGCATGGATTCTCATCCATGTGTACATCAAATACATGCAAAATTAGACTGGACTCATCCCCTAAAATGTAGAAGATTGAACTGTAGTTCCCCCATTTCTTCTTCTTGTTTTCACATGGTTTGATCTTCACCTTGATATTCACACCCAAAATGCATGGATCTAACTACTCTTTTGATTTATAATTGATAGAAGATCCTTTAACTTGCAAAATGATCTCCAACTTGCATACAATCTACCCAGAAAATGACTCTATATAAAAAAACATGATTGAAAAATACATGCCCAAGAATTTCAGGGTTGTGGAACTCCGAAAAATGTAACTAAAAAAATGACTAAGTTTGGAAATTTGATGACCCTATATTTTTGGGGTTGTGGGCCTCGAAAAAATGCATGACTGAAAATTGGATAAGTATAAAAAAAATCTAAAGTCTACAAAAATGACTAAGTATAAAAATGACACGTAGTTTTGTGGAAGAATGTCTGGATAAGATTTGCAAATTTTCTCTATGATTTCCCAGACTTCATTGAAATTGGGAAACCTTATGGATTCAAAATTCTTTTTCTTCCTTTCTCAGAGTGAGCTGAGCTTTGAACCGAACAATTGTATCTCCTTGATTTGTTTCATTATCTGCTTCATGTCCGCTTTGAAGTAAAACACTTGTTGTGAATCCTCTTGTGTGTTTACCCCAGCCACAATTTTGACAAACTGTTGGACAATGTTCTTTATGGAATATAACTTTTGTTTGTTATCATATTCATACAATTCGAAGTCAATTCCATCAAAGAATTTATCTATCTCCACTACCCACAGCATAACATCCTTTCTCCTCTTTTCAATCTTTTCCAGGCTTTCCTAGTAGCCTTTAATGGTGACACTAATGGCAGTGAGCCAAACATCAAAATTATCCAGCTCTGCACCCTCATATAATCTCACCAAGATTTGAAAATGTTGCATTCTTATTACCCTCAAATATTGGAGTGCTTGCTTCCATTGTTGTATTTTATCATTAATTCCTTGCTCTCTTTCCATCGGGTCAATGATCTGTGTTACTTCATTGAGGATTATTATGAAATGCTTCAAAACAATATGAATGGTCTCAACTATGAATTTCTGATATTTAGACCTCTAATCTATAGATGTTTTAAGAAAAGGATTTGAATATTCTTGTGGTGCTCTCTTCTTAAGTGCTACTTTTAGTGTGGCCTCTGGATGATCTTGCTCAATAGGAATATGTATAACAAATACCTACATAGGATTAGTTCATCAAAATATCAATTCAAATATAAGAAACACAACTATTTAACAAAATTGAATTGAAATAAAGACAATAAGCATCACATGTATCTCTTACTAGAAAGCTAAAGAAATGCTCTTAGATTAAGCATTCATTAGTAAAAATTCTAGAATGAGAATGATGACCTATTATGCAATTCTACCTATTCTAGCTTAATTATGCTAAATTCCTCCATTATGATCACTATAATGCAAATTCGTAATCGAAATACTATGCTTAAGAATTAATTTATTATAGTAATCATGCACTAAGATAATGGATCAGTTTCTCTATGGATGTAGTCTATTTATAGGATTTTCAAAATTATGAAGGTGAGTTTATGTGAGTTAGATTGACTTGTGATTAGAGGTGAGTTGAGTTTTAATGGTTTCAAATGTTGGGACAAAGAGAAAATATGAGTGGCCAAGATTGCACAGCCAAATTAGATGGTGGAGATAGAAAAGGCTTCCTTGATCCATGTGATCAAAATAATCTCACCCCATTGGTTTATTTAGTTTTATCCATATGTGGTGGGTGAGAATAATTAGATTTATTAATTGATTTAGCCGTGTCTCCCATTTAAATGGGTTGGATTAATTTTTTATTTGATTTAACTATACAATTAATTGATTAAAATCAATTGCATAATTATTTGATCCTTTTCATTTAATTGATCCTTTTGGCTTTGATTTACAATTAATTCTTGCTTTGATGCTCAATATATGTTTTTGACTTTGTTTGAATTTTCTTGACCAATTTAAGGTGTGTACAAATGACCCTCTTTTAATCAATGTGTGAAGTGCATTGGTTCAAAGAATCACTGATATTTGATTCATTAATTCATGATTTGAACGTGATGACTGATTTGTTGATTTAACTAATTTTGTGATGCAAGGAGGGTGAGGAGAACAGGGGCCCAAGGCACTTCCAACTATCCAAACCACCTTGTAGAACACATGGAAGCAACAACACAACAAGGAGAGAAGAAACAATAGATACTTTGGATTAATTCATCAAACTTAATACATGTCGGGTTGTAAGGCATTCCCAGTTTCGTCCATACACATTCAAATGTTTATAGATTAATCTTCATACATGCGAGGTCACAGACCTTCCATCAGAATATGGTAACACTTACTCACAAACTAACACCAAATTCCTCCTCTAAAACTCCTTTTTTAAATCTATGAACATAAACCAGATATATACAAGATTCTACCAAAGAGGTCGGAACTCAAATCCAAAAGAAAGACCCTTATTTAGGTCCACACATATCCCAATGAGAGACCCCACATTAATTAGGCAACATAAATTAAATGCAAAATTCAGCTAGATCAGGATAAACAACTTGGTAAGCACCCGACTGAGCAACAGGAACAACTTGGTAAGAAGATAACTGAGCAACAGAAACAACTTCGGTGAAAGAACCCACCCAGTAGCCAACATTCACCAAGAACCATCGGTAAAGCAAGATAGAACAAGTAACCGAGCAACATCAGTTACCAAGTACTTCACCGAGCAGCCTCCAAACAAGCTAAAGAACAAAAGTAAACATATTTTTGGTTGATCAGGATTACCAAGAACCCAAGATGCTAATGCATCACACACCTGAGATTAAAATAAATGATTCCCCAAATCATGTGTCAGGTCCAACCTAAAATAAATCCAACTTATATTGAGAAATCCAAGATGATTCCTCAATTGGTTTGTTCTTCCATTTTATCAGATACTCCATGTATTCTTTTCCTCTTGTACTTCTGCCAACTCCCTGTTTCAAAAAAATTTCAACTTCCTCTATCTGTTTGTTAGGATAATCACTCAGTACTGTCACTTCTTCATCAAGTTCATGATATTCATACAAGTCTGAAATACTAAATATGGATGATATATCCATGTCATCAAGTAATTCAACTTCACAAGCATTTCCACTGTCAAATATTCTCAGTATTTTGCAAGGACCAAATTTCTTAATTTTTAGTTTACCATAAGTTCCAATAAGAAATTTTCCTTTCTTCAAATGAACCAATTCTGCATCACCAACTTCAAAATTTTTATGTCTCCTTGATTTATCTGCGCTATCCTTGTATTTCTGATTACTTTTCTCCAACTTCTGTTTTACATCCTCATGCAATGTCTTCATGAACTCAGAAAACTTTTCTTCTTTAACACTCCTTTTTTCTTCTCCAGCAATGTCCCCAAAGTCTGATATACCTCTCGGTTGTGTTCCATGAACAATCTCAAAAGGTTTCTTTCCAGTACTTCTATTTACTAAACTGTTGTATGCAAACTCTTCTTGTGCCAACATCAAATCCCAATTACTCGGTGTGTCTCCAACTAAACATCTCAACAAGTTACCCAAACTTTGGTTTACAACCTCTATTTGTCCATCATTTTGTGGATGAAATGTAGAACTATAATTCAACTTGGTGTCCAAATTTTTCCAAAGTGTTTTCCAAAAATAACTAACAAACTTACTGTCTCGGTCACATATGATACTCCTTGGTAATCCATGCAATCTAAAAATCTCCTTAAAGAAAAGATCTACTATATGTACTGCATCTGATGTTTTCCTACATGGTATGAAATGTGTCATCTTAGAAAATTTATCCACAACAAAAAATATGGAATCATTACCTCTTACTATCCTCGGTAAGCCAAGAACAAAATCCATGCTAATATCACTCCAAGGTTTCTCACGAACAGTAATCGGTGTATACAAACCAGTATTCTGACTTACTCCTTTTGCAACTTGACAAACTCCACAACTTTTCACAAATTTCTGAAAATCCTTATATAACTGAGGCCAAAAATACCTTTCCTTAAGTAAAATCAATGTCTTATCAATACCAAAATGTCCAGCCAAACCACTACTATGTTTCTCCTTTATCAAATTAGTTCTCATTGATCCTCTCAGTATGTACAACTAAATACCTTTGAACAACATATCTTCTTGAATGAAATAGTCTTCATACTTACTTTATTGATTTGGAATAGGTGCTCTGCACACTCTCCACTGCTCAGAAAAATCAGGATCATTTTCATAAAATGCTTCATGTCATCAAAACCAAGAAATTCAATTCTCATTTCAGCCAACAAAGATCTTCTTCTACCTTCCATCAAACAAAATTTCATAGATGTACATATCACCAACAGAGTCTTCCACCAAAGGTAACAAGATTTTTTTCTTACCATCAAACCAAATGGTATATATATTCAATCTTCCATCATGTATAGCATGTGTATCATACTGCTAAGGTTTACCCAAAAAAATATGATAGCAATCCATAGGCATAATATCACACAACACCTTATCATAATACTTTCCAATTTTCAGATTCACAAAACATTGTTCACTCACCATTAATGTATGTTCATCCTTGATCCATGAAATATGATAGGGATTTAGATGCTTTGTCCTTTCCAAATGCAACTTTGTGACCATTTCCTCAGATGCCAGATTCTTTGAGCTTCCACTATCAACAATCACCTTCCAAACTTTATCTGCCACTCTACATATGGTCTTGAACAAACTTTTCCTGACAGGATCTTGCTTATCTTTCTCACTCCATAGTATCCTTCTAATCATTATATTTCCTTCTTTCTCTGGTTCATTCAGTGACTCCTCTTGTACCAAAGCATTTATGCTTCTACTGACTTTCTTGCTTGCATGTGTACACTCAAAATATCGATGTCCTTCTTCACCACAATTGTAACAAGTTCCTTGGAACCCTCTTCTTCTATAACCACCTTGAGAGTAATTGCCTCTTCCTCGAAATGAACTTCCACCTTTCCATTCGATCTTTCCTTTGTCTTGATGTGTGTCTAAAATTGACTAGTTTGGTTTAGATTTACTGTTTTCACCATGAGATCTACCTCTTTCTCTAGGGAATCTACCACCTCTTCCTCTTTGACTTTGTTCATATCTCTTGTTCAATTTCTCCTCATCTTTTAGGGAAAACTGATATTCCTCTTTAATGCTTTCCATCTTGACCAAGATGATCTCATCTTGTATAGAACTTCTTAATCCATTCAGATACCTTGCTATTCTTTCCACTTCATCTTCAACATGTCCAGATCTAATGTCTAATGTATAGAATTCTTAAGTATAGTCCTTTATTAAGCTATCTTTCTACTTCAAACTTTGCATTCTCCTAATCAGAGTAATCTAGTAATCACAAGGTATAAACTTTCCTTTAAATTTGTTTATCATCTTATCCCATACCTTGATCTTGTCTTTACCTTTCTTCTTTTGATCCAACTGCATATGTTCCCACCACAAGGATGCATGACCTTTCAAATTTGTGCTTGCAATCGTCAATTTCTTTTCCTCTGATACTTTTTCATACTCAAAGTATTTTTCCATCTTAGTTATCCAATCTATCAATTCATCAGAATCCAATTTTCCACTATACTCAGGAGGATTAAACTGAGGTGTGTACTTCAAACTTGTCAATTCTCACATGAATCTCTCTTTTTCCTTATCCATAACAAGTGCAGGTGTAGATTCGCCTTGCACTTCCTCCAATTCATCATCACTAACATCTTCAATATGTCTTCCTCTGGGCTAGGCTATCTCAACAACTTCCAATCTTGCAACCATGTGTCTTAACATATCAGCTAGATCTGGATCTGCATTTCCTCTACCATGAACCATCTTGAAACCCTCAGCAATTTCTGGTTAGATCACAATCTTCCACCCCATAAAAATATCAACCAACTAGGGTTTGGGCTTACAAGAAGGAACTTGGATCTAACCTTCACTTTGATACTACCTGACGCAAGGAGGGTGAGGAGAACAGGGGCCCAAGGCACTTCCAGCTATCTAAACCACCTTGTAGAATACATGCAAGCAACAACACAACAAGGAGAGAATAAATAATAGACACTTTGGATTAATTCATCAAACTTAATACATTCTAGGCTATAAGGCCTTCCCGGTTTCGCCCATACACATTCAAATATTTACAGAGTAATATTCATACATGCAGGCTTGGAATATCTAATAGGGATGATCTTGTAGATGTTTAATTTTCCCGACTTAGTACTGAACAACCAAACCTTAAAAGGTGTTGTTACAAAAAAATAAATTTACATGTCTTATTGTGTTCCAAGGTCTGTCAAAATGCCTAAAATCATTGGTCCTATTGAAGGATCTATGGTTTTCCCTTATGGTGGCTTTGAAGCCTAGTTGATGTGACTCATGGTAGTCTTCAGGAATGAATTGTGGAATCCATTACAAGTCCATTGTTTTAGTTATAGTCCATTGTATTAGGGAGTTTTGAATGCAAGTTGAAGGGATCTACATCATATATTTATAGTATTCTAAGATGCATCCATTGTTTGGACAAAGTGCATGTACTACATTCTTGAAGAGTTTCACTATTGTGCTAAGATCATTTTAAATTATTCAATATTGGACAAAGATCTATGATTGTTATAAGGGCTCAATACTTATTATAGCAGATCTATAAGTGTTCTAACAACAATTAGAATAATCTATAGCAATGAATGATTAAGGACAGAAAGATGGAATATACAAAGGGCTATCTATCTAAGATGGAAAAGACATGAGAAAATCAGAACCAAGGGTCTATCATTAGTCTATGACAGTGCAAATAAATGTTTGAGATAGTATTATTTGAAGGGACAACTAAAACAATGAGCAATATATTTACGATAGAATGCATCCAAGAAATATGGTATCATGGTGATGTAGGAGCATCTTGGTTTTATAAGATATCTTGACTTCTGTTATGTTGTTGTTTCTTTTCCTGTTGCAGCTGTCAGAGTTTAGTGGTAGTCATGATCCCTTTTGAGTTATGGATTGCACTCATAGATGCCTGTTCTAGAACATTCTGGATCATTCTCCTTTGGTTGCATCTTCTTATGTTCATCACACATTGAGTTTTCCTTCTCCTTCTAATCATGGGTAACGTGTTCATGATTAGCGAGGATCTTCTTGAGATTGGTGCTACGATAGGGATTCGTGGATTGTAACTAGTAATTGCAATATTAGCTTATGGTTGTTTATTCCTTAAAGAATTGTTATCTTTGATCACTCGTATTTATTTTTCTGATGGTGGATCGTTGGTGTGTTTTGGTCTGGACCTATATTTTTAATACTTTTCCTTCTTGGGGAATGTAACTCTTGGTCGACATGTTGTTGTTTTCTTTATTTAGGGAGACAGTAGATTTCTTAGGAAGGAAGTTAGGAGGAAAGTAAGCTGGAGGGGATTTTGCATGAATATTTTGAGTATTCTCCAATTGTAATTGACCCTAACTAGAAAGGCCTTACATCCTGGCATGTACTTGGTTATTTGATGAATATTTCTCAGGATCTTTGCATGAACTCTTTGAATTTTTTGTTGTTTATTGTTAGCTGCAAGGTTGGGAATCTCCATCAGGGAACCTCCCACCTTGGCACTGCATCACATGGATTGCAATGATTTTAGGATATGCAGAAATGGATTTCTCAAAAGGCTCTAGAAACTTTCGAGAAAATGCAAATGGCAGGTGTGAAGCCAGACTCAACAAACTTTCCCAGCATCCTTCGTACTTGTGCCAAATGGGAGCTTTGGAACAACGTATCGGCATCCAAAAAAATCAAAGACAATCAATGGCAATATCTCCAAGAAAAATGTGGTCCCATGGATTGCAATGAATGTAGGATATGGATTGCTTCCTACAAATCATAGATCACAAGAAAACTCATCTCTGTGACATATATTGGAAAATACAAGACTTGACATGGAAAATCATTCTATATATGAATCCCTTCAAGGAAACATGAATGAGGAAATGTGCATAATGTCTCCAATACTAAGAGTCTTTGTTTCCTGCATACAACACTCACCAAGACAATAATACAATATATGCAATTTTACTACTACCCTACTATAAGATTGGCCATGAAGCCCTTTTAGCATACAAGAGAAAGTAGGTGATACATATATCATTGAGATAATGGTAAGCATGACTTACTCATATTATGCAGCTCATAAACTTCACGGAGAGATCAAACTATAGTTACATAGTAAACAAATCCTACAAACCATCATAAATAATTTCTCATAGAGATTTTAACTCCCCATTGGATTCAAGGTGTAAAGCTTCCAATGTGGTTGAGGGACAGTGTTGATGTCTTATTTTCTATCACAATATAGGGTGGGGTCATTAAGGCCTTTGAGAGTACATGCACCTCAAAAAGATGTCATTTCACGTAATGTAATGATTGCTAGATTTTCAAAAAAAAAATTTGTTGAAAAGGATTTAGAAACTTTCAAACTAATGCAATTGGCAAGGATAAAGGCTAAACCCAAATTCTTTGCTAGTGTCCTCCCTACCCATGCCAAAATGGGAGCTTTGGAATAGGGTATGCACATGCATAAAATCATAATGGTACAATAGGAACATGCAGGCAGTTATCTTGAGTGATTTTTCATAAGACCTAAAGTGACGGGCATATATGATTATGAGATCACATTTAAAAAGGATTAATAAAATAAAATTATGAGAATATATTAGAATATATTACTTGTAGCTCACTATAAAAATTTATAAATACTTTATAGTGAATGATATAAATGATTTTCAAGGTGAAAAATGTGAACTGTAAAATATGGATGTGTTTCTCTTATATTAATATTGGCTCAGAAGCTAGGAATTCTATGTGTGTTTCTCTATTTTTCATTTTTAGTATGATTAAAACCACCCTAGTAGACATGTATGCAAAATGTGGAAGTATAGACAAGGCACTAGAATTGTTTGAAAAAATGCCTCAAAGAGATGTCATCTCATGGAATGCAATAATTGCAGGATATGCACAAAATAGATTTTTCAAGGATACTCTTAAAATATTTGAATTAATGAAGCACTCTAGAACATATCCTGAGATCACAAACTTTTCTTGTGTTCTATGTGTATGTAGCCATGCAGGTTTGGTAGATGAGGGGTGTTACTATTTCAATCACATGAGTAACACTTATTTCATTACTCCTACAAAAGATCTTGAAGAAGAAAGAGAAAATCTTTGTATGGGTATAAAAGCCAGATCTAATAAATAAAAAATAGTTAGCAATGCTAGGGGAATCAAAAAGCAGTTAAAGGGAAGTCACCATATGCTATCAAGAAAGAAATAGTTTTGAAAGGTAAATTTTCAATCCAAATAAGAACTTACCCTAAAAAATGTAAATGGTTTTATTAGTATTTGGATGAGATGAGTGATTTATTATTCACTGTGAAGTTGTTAAGAAACACACATTCACTTTCATGAAGGAAAATAGTAGAGATAGGTTAGAGATGCATGAAATGGTGAATAGAGATGCAGTATTATCAAAGTGTGCAGCAAAGCATAAGGTTTTAGAGCATCAAAGGATAAATATCTATGAAACCCTAATAGGATAGAGCAGAAAGAACTAAGATGACTATTCTAGGAAAAAAATAATGATAGTAGGTCACAAGAAAAAGACTCATAGCAGTTATAGTAGTAGTTTTGTTCAATATATATTATAGTTTTTCACAAAGGAGATGTGATATTCCAATGAGACAATCAATTCCTTAGGTCAATAAAAATGTAGGGTCAATGTTTGAAAATAATGAATTCAATGTAAAGGACCTCAAAATAGTGAATATATAGAATGAACATTGAATGGAAATCTTGAAGAAGATGAAAAGGAAATGATTCACAATAGTAAAATAACTATATAGAGCCCAAAGAAAGAAAAATGTACCAAATAGAAACTTACCTAATGTGACTATTTCCACAGACTTTAGCTGGACCAAAAATGGAATGATTCTCTCACTAACCACATGGTATTCACTCTTGGGGCGAATTGGTTGAAATATTTATTGCTCACTTCCATCACAACATAGAATGCAAGGTCAGCATCAAGGACCTTTGTGATGTCAAACAAAAGGAAGGGGAATCCTTCATCAATTTTTTACAATGATGGAGAAACATAGGCAATAGAATCACGTATTATGTTCCTGAGCTACATCTAATAATCATGTCCATGGACAATCTAATCCCGGACATGTGTTTTACTATAAAACTCCAAATCGCTCCAAATTTAAAACAACTGATAGAACGAGGTGTTAGATGCAAGAAAAATTTGGTCAAAAGAGGAATCCTTGCAAATCCTGCTCAAACAAACACCACCAAAAATTCAACTGATAAAGCTAAGTGGTGGAACAAAAATAAAAGTATCACCAATGATGGTGTCATTCTTGTCAAGACGGTAAATTATGCTCAACCAAAGATTAAATTGCAAGGACCACACATGCCAAATCAAATACCTATAATGTAAACCCCATAGGAAAATACCCAAGTTCAAATGCCAATTTCTCAAGCTGTAGCGGTATTGCAAAATCAACCCAACATGAAACACCAATTACGATTTCCTTTTCCAAAGGGTGAGTATACCCCACTAGGAAAATCGATCGAATCAACACTGAAAAAGTTGATCCAAGCCAATACAATAATTTTACCAGTACTCAGGGAATTTGAGCATGGTGTTGTAAAGCCTAGGGTACATTTGACCCCAAAAAGTGACCAACATTCCTGACCACCCATTAAAATGGTTTTGCTTGGTTGGTTGATAGAAGGAAATTTTGTTTTTTAAAGTAATGCTTGTGTTGATCAGAATTTCAATGAACACCCATGTTAGTCTGAATTCTGATGAACATGGGCATTACTTAAAAAATAAAGAAAGATATTGATTGATTATGTTTCCTTATGCGCATTAGTCAGAGGGAACAAAGGGCGGATAGTCTTTGATGAAAGCTGAGAATACCTGTAGTTTTGTATTCCATAGGGTTATTGTTCATTATTTCTTCGTCAATCCTAGTAAGCTAGACTATTATTTATGTTTTCAGGCATGGTCCTTTAAGCTATGACTCTGATCAGCCAAATCTTGTGCTTCTGCGGTTGAGTGAAGTGAGGGCACAGAGGTCGGTGAGGGCTCATAGTCAGAGACCACAAAGGGCACGAAGGGTGGAAGAAGTGAGGACGCAGAGGTTAGTGAGGGCTCACATGTAACCCTAAGCAATATTTAGCATTCTTTGATTTATCTCTATGGTCTTCTCTGTGATTCCTCTACATTTTGCATACATATTTCTACCACACATTCAAAGCTATGAGACCACATATCATTGAGGAACTTCCTGGCCTTGCATGGATTCCACAAAATTCTATGAGATCATATTTCTTCACTACCATCAAATAGGCATGGAGGATGTAGACACAAGCCAAGAAAAATGGTAGTTGTTTTTGAAATCTGTGACCACTACATTCTATGAAACTCATTTCCTCTTTCTTCACCCTAGCAAGCCTACGACCAAAACTAGGGTGCAAGACTTTTGCCCAGGAGGTTGCAGGAAAGTGACTCTTGTTGTAGAACATTAGGATCATATATATCAGACCATTTTGAAGGGAAGCTTCAAATAATCAGATTAATCATTATAATATGTGGATTTAGTATTTGATGATATGAGAGAGTTCTCATCCTTATTTATAAGCTTAACCATGTGGGAGCCACCACTTCATCTTAATAAAGAGGAATTAATGTATTAAATAAAATTTATGTTATGATTAAGCATGCCACAAGTGCTTACCTTATTAGACTTTAGAATATATTACATTCAATGCATAGGATATATGGAGATAGCAGTGCTTTCTTTTTAATTGGAATCCTCATTCTTGAATTTTATATTTGATTCTTTTACAAGTACTTCTCCCTTTTCTTCAACCTCAGTTGTTTTCTCACAAGTATAACACTTTCTGAGTCCTTGACCCTTTGCTATCACAATTCAACATATGCTTTTCTTTTCTTTTCTCTCTCTTCTTGAGGAGAGAAGAACTTACTACTTTCTCTTAGGTTAAATAATTTGCCCATGTCTTTGCTAGTAGGATGAGTCACATTTTTGTCAATTACTCTCATTGTTTCACCTTTTGAGGTGTATTTTTTTTTAATATGTAAAGATTGTTGCAAAGATTTCCTAACTGTAAGGTTCTAACAAACATCATGTTAAATTTTGTTTGTAAGTCAATTAATGTACAATTATAGTCTTTGGTAAAGTGTCACCTTGGGAGCTCAAAATTCCAATCTCAAATGCTCAACATTATATTTAGCTATAGACCTTAGTTGCTTCTTATTTTTAGTTGGATAAAATAGCTTCCAATGCATGGTTATTCATAGAAGGTTGCTAATTATTTTCCAAATTATTTCCAATTGAACATTTGTCCTTGTCTATCACTCATCTTCCATTGGTACCATTGATAAGGTCCCAATTGTGATTTCTAAATATAGTAAAGCTATGTCAACCATGGAGTTATTTGGTATATTGTGAAGTTTAAACTATTGTTCTATGTTTCTTGTCCATTTCTAAATATATCTTACTCAATAGAAAGGAAAAATGAAAACCAAGTGACTCTTGTTGTACACCATTAGGATCACATGTTTATATAAATAGTTGAACCAATAACTAAATGATAAATTCCTCTACCATATGAAGTAGAAAATGTTATTGTAGAGACAAATGTACAAACACTTTTAATATTTTTTAGAGATCCAAATGGGAAGCTCTTTCACATCTAGAGAGTTCATCAGTAAAGAACACAAATAAAAGGCCATGATACATCAAAAAATAAAAAACCTAATTTACATAAAAGTGGGATTTGAGTTAGATCCTACCTCATAAAACCTAATATTAATAAATAATGCTCCTACCATAGAGAACCGTCAAAAGTATGGCATTATAGATGCCACAAGAAAAAATCATTAGATTTGAAATCAAAGATTCACATACACACAAAAAATCAAGAAAATAAGAGTGGATAAATGTTCCCACCAACTATTACAAGAAGGAAACCACCAACATAATTTTCCTAACAACACAAGTAAGATAATTTTCGGTTAACTTGGGTATTAAATAATAAATTTTTTTATTACAATCAAGATTGATTGATTATAAGGTTGTCTAATTAAATCCTAAAATGTGCCCAAATCACTTAATAAACTGGATATGCAAACACATAAAAGAGAAATAAACATACACGTAAATAGAAATGAGATATAGAGGACAACCTGTCACTTAAAGCATGTTTCTGTGCAAAAACTATAACATTGGGTGCCTCAATCTTGAAGTTGCACAATCCAAGAATCAATTTGGATTTGGGATCAATAGGCTCAAAAAAAATTCTATATGCGTGGACTCAATAATTATTATCGCTATGTATAGTGTCTCATGACGCTCCAACCATGCCTTAAATTGATACCATGCTCATAACACAACTATTTCCCTTGATAAAACTAACATACTAATCTTACAATGTGCTTTCATGATATACGTGACGTGTAAACCTCTCTGGCACTGTTGCATACAAACTTGGACAGTAAATTGTCCTCTTATATATGATTATCTACTTTCATTCTCAACACCATTTTGGGACCATGAATTCTTATCAATGCAAGGCCTGTCACTTTATGACTGACATTGTTCAACATTCATATGATTGTCATGGGAAGCTCCATTTGTTCTCTACTTTGAAAGTGCCTTAGCATCTTTGTCATTTACATAATTATGTGTATGTTTACACACACACACACACACACACACACATCAGTATCTTTATATATGCTTCATTATGTTGCATACTTATTCATTATTTTCATTATTGTTACTTTGTTTTAGGTTTTCTCAATGGATAGAATATTTGGTATTGAATGTTGTCATTTGGAGTCCTTGGAAGAACAATGCTCCAAATTATTTGATGTGCGTGATGATGACATCAAACATGCTATTCAATACCTTCTAAATTTATTGTTGGCTCACATGTACATGATGGGGTGATCTATAAACTAGTATTTTCTACTCTCTCAAGTTACTGGTTGGTTTGAATGGGTCTTGAAGGTGGTTAAGCATGTGGTTGTTTCCAACAATTCAGAAAATGTTGCGTAGGGGATTCACACGATCAATCCAAATATTATCTCTGGTGGCTTGGCTCATTTTTTGCTAATAGAGCTGGCTTTGAAAATAGAATGGTGGAGGTGTAGGAGATCTTCAAGCTATCTTACGCTAATGATAACTACACTTCTATGAGTATCTTCCATGGTCACAATGAAGATATTTCACTTGTGACTATAAGAATGTTATGATGGACTAATTTTTTGGAGTTGGCATTTTTATCAATAAACTAGGTCATCTTTAGATCATTACAAAAACTTAACTAGCTAATGAACTTTATATCCTTATGCATTATAAATTTCTATCAAACTGCAGTTTAAAATGCTCAATATGTGAAAAGATATGTAAAGAAACAAAACATGGTAGGAACAAATTTTAATTTGATATTATAGAAATTTCTATCATATTGAATGTTTGAAAAGACATGTAAAGAAACAAAACATGGTAGGAACAAATTTTAATTTGATATTATAGTCGGATAATGCTCTGGTAGATATGCATGCCGATGGTGGAACCATGGATAGGGAAATTAAGAGAATTGCTTGACATTATGCCTCAATAGATGCCTACACATGGAAATAATGATTTTTCATTGAAGCACATTAATATTGAGATTCCTATTAGATATTAGTTGCAAATGCTCCAATAGATGCACTTGAAAAATTTGAATTTATTATAAATGGAAAATGAACTTTTTGATAGTGTAGCTTCTAGGAGTGGCATCCCATGGAATCAAATGATCAATATTTTCATTAATATGGCTTTAGAAACATCCAAGGAAATGCAGATGATGAGGAGACAGTTAAACCCCTCCATATTTTACTATTATTCACACTACTTGCACCAAAATGGAAGCTTTGTAATATTATATAGGGTTGGAAACACATACGCAAAATGTGGAACTGTGAACAATGTACCCAAATTGCTTGACACAGTGCCTCAAAGAATTTTTCCCCCAAGATGATAAATTTCTATCAAAATGCAGTTTAAAATGCTCAATATGTGAAAGCATAGACGTGCTCTACATTGTTTGCATCTGTCTTTCATGCAAGAAAGACACCCTGATCATTCCTTGTGCAACAATAGTGTATGGAAACAAATTTAAAACTATAGGAAATGAAACATGACCCTACAAATAAATATTTGTAATGAAAAGTCAAAGACTTCAAGATAAGAGATTATCAGGATCAATCTCCACTAAACACCTCCTGTATTCACATTACTGTTAGTTACTATTGTCCATACCTTATAGGTGATGCCTTAGAGTCATTATTACTGTGAAATTGGAGTAATTATCTAACGGCCTAATTATAGGAAACAACTATTTGAGATGAAAGTGTGTAATTATAGTCCATAATTACTTATAATTACTAGGAAGTCATTGCTCTGCTATTTTGGGGGTATTCTGGGAGTTATATTCCATTGTTTACTAATGGCGAGATCTATCTTCATGAATTGAAATTTATCTCGAATAGTCCTTGATTTAGTTTTGTCTTTATTATAGATTTTTGGTAAGAGTTACTAATTATCTTATTAGTTTATCAAAAATCAAAGAGAGATATCCCATACATATCGATACATATATCTCTATATATAGGTGTGTATATATTCTGAAAAAAAAAATATCTAGCTATATACATAGATATAAATATATAGGTATTTAGGAGACACAACTTGTCTACATATAACAGTGTATTTTATTGATAATCAAAGAGAAATACATGAGGATAACCACCTAGAAGATAAGTGGACACGTGGATTTTGCATTTCTTGTCAAACCAAGAAATTAACCCACTAATTGTGGGAAGAACATATCACACAGAATAATATATAAATATGAAGGAATCATGGTACATTAAGATAGATGGAGTCCCCGAGACTTAGGTCCAGTCCCTTAGGGTTTGTCAAATGGCTCTCACTATTCAAATGGCTCCACACACACACACACACAACCTATAAAAAATATAATGAGATGATTGTAGAATAATGAGATGACGAATGATGAATAAGATTTGAAAATGTTCATTTGATGATGATTATGAATAAAATTTGAAACTGTTGCACCAATCTAAATTTGATCAATCATCATTTTCAAATCTTCTTCGTCAAACACCATCAACCATTTTCCAAGAGAAACACCTTTATCTATATGAATCTTGGTTTACATTTCCCTATAATCCTGATGCAAAATGTTTCCATGAAGTACATCAGGGGTATAATGCATTCAAGCAAAAGGATCTGGAGGCTTCTAAGTCTTTTGTACTAGAAAACACCTTTTGCTTGGTAATTTGAAGCCATCAATGGAAACTTAAAATCCTAAACAATTAGTATAACATTGATGGATTACTAATTATAAAGTGATAGGGAGGTCTCTGATATGGAACCCCCTTTAGTGAACATCCTTCAAGTATGAATTCGAGCATTGGATGCCCAAAGACAGGAAGAGAGAAATACAAACGAACATTGGTTGTATTTGAAGCCATGTAATTTGACTAAATTAAGTTTATATTCTTATAATTTGTTTGTGTATATTGGGTTGTAACCATAATAAAACAGATGCATTTATCATGTAAAACCATCTCTATCTGGAAAAACCACCTTTCCTGCACTTGGAAGGAACTATGCTACACTCTAGCTCTTGTTTTATTTTGGAGTTGTTTGTGCAGGTTTGTACTCATCACAAAACTAAAGGCATGGATGGTAGATTATTATTTTGTTGTGAGCTTCATTCATAGATTGGAATAAACTCAAGGTTTTTCTTTATCATCCTATTCATATTTATTCCTTTTCAAATATGCATAGGATAAAGAAGCACAACCTTGATTTCATTCCACCACAAAAGCGTGATCCAAATGCTACATGACAACCTAAATGTAAATCTCTTTCCTCAGAAGAATAATAAAGTATAATCAAAAGAGGGAGAATGAAGTTGACTACCAGCTGAACTTGCGGTATGATATGCAAAGAAAGTGTGTAATTGAACGTAAATGCAAAATACACAGTGTGAAAAATTATGAGGAACTCCCTAACAAAGAAAAGAAAGAGGTTGAAGCTGAAATAGAATAATATTGTTGAACAAGAGAAAGAAAATCGATCGAAAGGTAATTTGCGATTTTACTCTTAAATCCTATTGTTTGATTAGTTTACTTGTGTTTTCATGCATGTGAATTTGATCTAATGTTCACATTCATGGTATTATAGAGCGATGGTCAAGAAGGAACTTATGGGAATTAGCAGGGTTTCCAATTCAGAGGTGTAGTAATCTATGTTTATTGCTTTGATTTTACTTTCTTCAGTTGTTTTATGTTTTTTGACATATATTTTGATGAACCAATATATGTATTCTTTAGTAATAGGTGATAGATTTCTTGACAAGTAATTCATTGATTTTATTCATGCAAACTGTTCTTTTGCTAGAAATACTTATATGGAAATGTAGAATTTTCTCAATCACCATCTATGTTAAACCTCTTAAATATTTGGTATGTATATGTTATCTGCATCTATCCACTTAATACATTATTTAAGTAATGTGTCAATATTTATTTGATTTGGGTGATTGAATAAGATTTAGATTATTACGATTTAGAGGGTAGTATAGGTAGAGTTGGAGAGTGAATAACCACTGTTAATAAAAATGAAGCTTCCTTTTCTAGATGTTTGGGTGTTTGACAAATTAAATCTAATCTAGATTTGATTATTGATATTCACAGCAATAGGTAGATTTTAAAAATTTAATCAGATCTTTATATATTCCTTCTACAGATGAAAAAACCTTATCATGGGTGATTTCCTTTACATTCAGCATTGTGCAAATCTAAAGCAACATGCAAGTATCAAATAGAATTATGCCATGCAAGTTTTAAGATAAGTGGTCATAGAATTAGGTAATATGTATCTCCTCTCATACAATTATAAATCATGTAGCTTTGGGATCATGGATATTACCTTAATATCTTACAAGAATTGGTTCTCCATCGTATTTGTAGAGGGGGAAATATGGGTATGGTTTAGAACAATGAAGATTTTCACATAAAAGATACCCTATGCCACATTTAACCACATACAATTAATTGTAATGACAAGGAATGTAAATCTGGAAATGTTTGCAAAGAATAATGGAGTAAAATACATACCTCTCAATATAACAGATCTGAAAAAGACTATTTTCTAATGTCTGTGTTGAGTTTCAGAAAATTCTGAAACTGGATCTGGAATAGAAACGTAGAGACAGACAAAACCCAAAAATATTTTTCCTTTCTCAGTCAAGTCAACCTTGACCTCTTTGTGGGGGCACAATTGTACCTTGAAATGTTGACCTTGACTTGCACTGCTCTAATGGAAATTTTGTTCACGGATCCCAAAATTTAGCCGAAAAGGTATCTGAATATGTTTTGCAACTTCTGAAACAGTGACTGTAGATATCTAAAAATGGTGTTTTGGGGGTGGCTATATAGGTTTTTGCCTTAGTCAACCCCCCTTTTTGGTGATTTCCACCTCTACGAATAGCCGGATGTAATAGAATATGTGTGTGTGTTGCTCTTAGGAAGAGCTTTAAATGTGTAATGCCAAGATCTAATCCTCTAGATTGAAACCCTAGCATGAATTTAAATGAGACAACAATGCATAAATTTGAATATGATAAAGAAAGCATGCCAATCCCCCAAGGCTAAAGTAATCCTACTAAACTCACAATCCATAGTTGCAACCCCATGATTGTATCTTTTGAATGTTTGAATGTTGAAAATGGTAGATCAAAGAAGAAGGGAGGAAGGAAGAACTATTTCTTGCTCCAATGAAGATCCACAATAGCTTGTCCAAAAAATTCTTGCATGTATTAAGGAATCATCATATCTTTTCCTCCTATATCATCATCTTTCACTATTGCATCATCATCATGTCATAATCATAATTTTGTCATGTCCAAATGAAGGCAAAAGAGAGTGCTTATATAAAGATCTTAACGTAAGCCTCCTAGGGAAATGCAAGGACCCATAATTCAAATTTCACCTCGAATCATGGTCCAATAAAATAACCAACTAAGGAGGAAATGCATTTAATTATATTTTGAATGAAAAGCCTCCCACTCTCGAATCTGGGGACCAATTTTAGATTTAGGACCTGGTTATGATCTGAATCTGAAAGCGGGAACCAAAACTTGACAGAGGTCAAGGTCGACCTTGACTCTGACCTAGGTCAAGGTCAACCTCAACCCTGACCAAGGTCAAGGTCAACCTCAACCCTGACCTAGGTCAAGGTCAACCTTGACCCTAACCTAAGGTTTTAGGCTGGTCAACATGGAATGTTAGTGCGATTCCCAGGTCAGGCAGGTACCTAAGAAGATGGGAAAACATAACAGAATGCTGGAGATAGGCACAAGGGCCTAGAAGAGATGTGATGAGGGGTAGGAAGACCAATACAATGGTCCTACCTATAAAATATAGCCATGGAGAAGTAAATCAAGGAGAATCCCAGGATCCTAACCCTAATTCCAAGTGCAGATGCATCCTATGTGCAGATCTATCATGTAAATGTACTAAAATAGGGTGCTAAACTTACTAAAATGGAAGTGCTTCCATTTTAAGATGATACAATAGTTATGAACCATTGGGTAGGTAACCTTATGAGGAGGTCTACGTATAGCTTATTTGTAGGTAGAATCTAGTTAGGATCTCATCCTTGTTCACCTAAGTGGTTGGCAACCAATGGAGACACTGTCTAGGGACTCTACCATAGAAAGGAGTTGTGTAACCACTTCTACCATCCTTTAAAAGACTAGTTTTAAAGTTAAACCTGAACTACGATGTCTCTTTGAGTTACGTAGGCAAGGCCATCTATGGTGAACCCCCGAGGCATTAGGTCTTGTAATTTTGATTTCTTCCTTGATCTTTCCACCCCTAGTGGATTGTTTGCATTAGTTGATTCTATACAAGATCGAGCATCAAAAGACTAAAAATTTCACCCTAAATTCACTTGAAGCATCAGATGCCCCAAAGACGAGAAGAGAGAAATACAAACGAACATTGTCTATCGCTTCATTTCTTTGGAGCATCTGAAGCTTCAAGTCTATCAAAAGAGGGAGAGTGATTTTGACTACCACATGAAGTTGCAGTGTGACACACAAAGAAAGCATGCAATTGAACATAAATACAGAATACACAGTGTAAATAAATATGAGGAACTCCCTAACAAAGCAAAGAAAGAGGTTGAAGCTGAAATGCAATCTTATAATAGGGTTGGGAAGGAGGAGGAGAGAAGGAATGGAATAATATTGTTGAACAAGAGAAATAAAATTGATCGAAAGGTAATTTGCAATTGTACTCTTAAATCCTATTGTTTGATTAGTTTACTTGTGTTTGTATGCATGCAAAATTGATCTAATTTTCACATTCATGGCATTGTAGAGGGATGGTCAAGAAGGAACTAATGGGAATTAGTAGAGTCTCCAATTCAGAGGTGCAGTAATCAATGTTTATTGCTTTCATTTTACTTTCTTCAGTTGTTTTATGGTTAACATCTGGTGTACAATATTCTAAATTTCTCAAAGTTTGACATGTTTACATGGATCCAAAGTATAAACATGAAACTTAAATGGGTGAGCTTAACTGGTAATATATTTTATTAGTTAGGCTTCCAAATTGGAGCCCTAGTTAAATTACTATGAGATGTTGATAAACTGTTGAAATTGGGTCAAATACCAAATCCAACTAGTTTGGTGTGGCATAATTTAATTCCTACCTCTGTTAATTTTTTGAAACTTAACAAGTCTTTCAATCAATATTTTTTTGAAACTTAGAAGTTACAACCTAAAGAAAAGATAAGGCAAGAGATTTTACATCTTCAGACTATGGCTTTTTTCTCCTTAACTAATTTGCTTCCTCAAAAACAATGATACATGTTCTTCAAGGGTTTTGTGTTCTTTTAATGGCCATAAATTCTCTTCTTTGTACCTTCATATATATCATTATCGAATTGTTAGAGCTAGCAGTCATTTGTATCTTTTATGTATTTCTTCAAACCCTCATAACTATCCCTTTTCTATGTTTTGATCTTTTGATTGCCATATTTGATATTTGTGCTGTTTAAGCTCTTTAATGTTTTTATGAAGAGTAAGTTTTCTTTCTTCTTTGTTGTCATGTTCAATTGAAAGACTTGATATTTCACCACCCTTGATGACCATGTTGTGTGAAGGGTCTAAATGACCTTCTCAATTCTCTTTGGTTCTTTTGGATCATGACTATCTTCTATCATTGGGAATCTTTTGACTACTTGGTAAACAAAAAATGCCCTCTTCAATGTTGTAGGATGCAACCATGCTACCCTTGTGGCTATTCTTCATGCATTTTAGACTTCCTTTTTATGGTTTTCAAGTTTAAAGGACTGTCAAAGGCTCACTATTCATCATGTCACTGATATATTGATACTTTATGATAATTCTGCTAGCTAGGCCAACTATATTTTCATATATGATCTGCATTCATGACTTCAAGAAAATTTTGTTTGAAGAGAGTGGGTGGAAAGAGAATTGAATATAATATGATGTATTCATCTTGCAAATACCATTGATGAAACTCCCACATTTCCCTTTGGATGTTCCAAAACTAGCAAATTTGGTTGACGAGCTGAGTTGTCCAGGTGATGAATTAAAAAAAATGTTTAGAAGATTTTTGTACATTTGTACATCTTTTGTATAAATATAAATTGAAATCTTCTACATTGTTACTTTCCAAAAGATTTGTAGTTATTATATCATGCACCGTGATACCTTTATTTTTTAGAAGTAGGCACATTATATTTTTTACAGTGTTTGCAATGGTTTGCCATATTTCTTGCACATTTATCTGAACTATACTTTCCTCGATAGTCACAGTTAAAAATCTATATTAGTTCGGTCTAGATGGGAATACGTAGATTAACATGTCACAAATTCTCAGACCCTTCTTTTTTGTGTTCCTTCACGTGCTTCAACAAGATAGTCAATGCAGAGTGAAGCCTAACTTGCCAAAATAGTATCACTATTCTTAGACAATGAATTTGGATTTTTCTATGGAAGGGTTATTTAAGTTAATAAGACATTTTTTAATGTATTATGTTTTTCTCAATTGAAGTTAATATTGGGTTAATTAAGAGGTATTAAGTGAGTTTGCGTTGTAAGGCATGTTGTGTATCCTTGGCCTATCATTTCTATGAAATATAGGTCTATCATTTTTCCAATTTTGTGTGACAGGTCTTTTAGAGTATTCATGACTTTGTCAAGATTATCTTCATCCTTAGGTTTATTTTTTTTGTGTTTTGGAGTTCTGAAATAACTTGAAAGCATCTGTTCTCCCAACCTTACTAGAAGCACACCTATTGTTTTTAATATTTTGGGCATCTTTAAATGCTTATTTCAAAGTAGGAGGATTTTTGTCCCTTAATTCATACCCTATCTTAGGGTCAAAAGAATTAATAGTGAATATCAAGCACTTTAGGTCTGTAGGCTTTAGGTGTAGAGGAATTTTACTAAGAATTTTTTTGAATTTCATATTAAATCTAGCCATTGATTTATTTGATCCTTTTTTAATACTCGTGTGTTCATATAGAGTGAATTTTGGATTTGTGTGATCTCCATATTGTTTGAGGATCATTCTTTTAAATTCAGTCCAATAGCTGATTGAGACATTTGGATTTTTTTTATATCAATCCCTTGCACCCTCTGCGAGGGATTGCATAAATAGTTTTATAAATATATCCTCATTTTCACCATCAAAATTGTCCATCACATTCTCAAATGCCTTAACATGGCTTTCCCCTGTCACATAATTATTTTTAGTGAGCTTAGGGATAGAATTCCTTTGTTCATTGGTTATGTCATGAGGTTAACCCTATATTCCTATGAATTTCAATTGCATGTATCTATCTACATTCATAGGGCTTCTTGTAAATATAATCTGCCTTTGATGTTGTTGATACTACATTTGATGATGTTGACCTTGTGGACCATACTAGTAGTGTTGATAGTTTTGGTTCACACTATCATATTGATAGTTATGTGGAGGTATTTGTGTGTGGTATTGTTGGTGTTGTACAGGAGGAACTTTCTAGTAGTAATAATTATATAAGTATGGATTATGTGAGGGGGTTTTACTGATTTTGGTGGCATCCATTTTGCATGATATTTGGATTGCATCCACCACATGGATAATTGTGTTAGTATTGGGGTCCATTAACACTAGAGTAATAGATATGGTTATAATTACCCATCTCTCCTCTAGAAACATGTTTTGTATATCTAGGTGGTTGAAGTATCTTATTGTACCTGTTTGGAACATTCATTCAGGAAAACACTACTTCATTTTGATTAAGATTATGAGAGTTATTTGCATGTAAATGGTGGGGTCTATAATTTGTATTAGCTTGTTCCATAGATGCATTCATGTTATTATTCATGTGATCCTCTCATGTATTATCTATACCCTAACTTAGATATAATATTCAATACTTAATAGGCTAGTTCTTTATTTTGTTTTATCATTTTTAATATTATAATTGTAACAAGCATTTTTAATATTATAATTGTAACAAGTAGATCTCACACCTAGTCTTGTAATTTTTGTTCAATACATCCAATTTGTTGATCTGATTTGGGTGAACTTTTTTGTGTCTCACTTGATTTTCTCCTTGGCACCCTTGGAGGAATAGAGAAACCAAGGGGAGTATTAAATTCTTTATTTGGGCTATAATTGTACAAGAGAGCTCCTCAACGGTTCTGAAATGTTATTTCATTATAATATTTGGCACCATGAGTTAGGATCATCTCATCCTCTATTACTTTATGAGTATCTTGTTCACCTCTTATAGGAAATCAATTTTCACCATTAAAAAACTTGTATTTTCCATCCTCTCGGTCTGGAAATCTCCTTTCTTTGTCTAGCCCCGTTTGATTTTGTTGAGCTTGAGGTTTTTTACTATTCTACTTTGGTCTAGTTTTTTTTTATTTAACTCCAAAGGTTCAATGTGATGTCCTTATCCTAATTACCTTCTACCAAACATACAAGGATGAGACATTGGGAATTGCAATCTCAGACTTTTGTCACTAGTTTTAACTGCAGTGCAAATTATTTTATTCTCATTCATAAATTTATTTGGTCTTTTTTCAAGTTGTCACCTCTCTTTGAAGAGGAATGAGTAGTTTTATTCTCTCATTTCTTTCCACCAGTGGAGTCACTTTTTCTTTCAATCTCCCTAGCAGAGTAGCCAATATGTTGGTTCTGAAAAATGCATGTTGTTGAGCTCTAAGAATAGGCTAGGTTTTGTGAACAAGACTAACAATTAGTTTGGCCAAAAAATGGAATGAACCTAATTTTGGTTATAATTCCTTTCACTTTAGGCTCTGCTAGTACCTATGGGTTTACCTTTTATTAGAGGAAAGCAAATAGTGGAGTATAACAAAAATTGAAAAATGAACTATGAGATATCTAGATGGGATTGGTTCCTTATTACAATTGGGTATAGATTCAAGTGGTGCTTATCCTATTTGTATAATACTTTTCCAGACAACTTTTAAATTCACACCTAATATGAATCTTTTAATTATCTCTTCTTTATTATTCATAACACTTTTCTACCATTTTTGCATTCAATTGAACATATCTTTCCTCAAAATAATTATACACACAACCACACACAGATTAAATTAATCCACCCTTGGTGAATAAATCAATAAAAGTAGAGCACAAAGTTGAACATAAAATGCCTGAGATAACAATGGCTACTTTAACCATACAACAAGTAAAAAATAGAATTTAAAGCATGCACTAATATTATTTTCATGATAGTAACAAGGACTTTGTATTTACTAAAATAAAGTATTATAGGAGATATAAAAGCCATAAAAATGTCTTTCTTGTCCCAAAAACTCTAACCTCTCATGATGTCTTTTGAAAATTAAAAAAAAAACACTTCCTTATATAAGGAAGAGCCACCCTACTTGAAACTAGATGTTCCTTGATGAAAATGCACATCTTAATTACATTTCTTTTAATAATAACACGTCTTTAACTACTTAGAAGAAACAAATTAATAGTTTCGATGTGCTCAATATAGTCTTATTCTTTGAAGGTATCCATGTTAGTTGCAAGGTGTAGCATACTATATTCTTTCCTTTAGAATTTATCTATGATGACGTTCATGTTATGCAGTACATGATTCTCATCATTGATATCATCCAAATCTTGAGGAAGCTCATTTTCTAGTGTGTCTCTTCATTGTTCTAAAGAAATTAGTGATCCATCATCACTACTCAGAATGACTTGGATTTCCCCTATGTCATCGTTATCCAAGTAGTCCATGTCCTCTACAAGCTCTTCCTAAGATTCTTGATGCTTCTTGAGCAATTTTTTTACTTTGTTGGAATCATACAGGGATATAGAATCTTTTAGCTTCATCCCATAAAAAAAATTTCATTAATTATGTCCCCAATGTGAGTATTATCTTTGAGAGCTCTAAATTCACCTACATAAGTGTTCCAAAAGTTATCAGAGTATGTCATCATTACTTTGAACCCATGTTTAATTAGCTCACACGTTAAATCATATACAACTTCCTTACTATGTTGGCTTCTTTCTTCTACACAATCCTTAACTAGTTATTATACTAATTGGTTTGTTAAATTACACTAAAATATTAATATATGTTATCATATGCTTTTATTAAATTTATTATACTATATATTGGTAATTTTAGTTTTAAATGTGGTTAGTAACATAGTTTGAGATGTAGATCATTAATTTGTTAAATTTGG